>JAUCMX010000004.1:27327078-27337078 GCA_033459395.1 Hemibagrus guttatus
GTGTGTGTGTGAGAGAGGTAGAGCATGCATACGTGTGAGTGTGTGTGTGTGTGTGTGTGTGTGAGCGTGCGCGTGTCTTTCTGTTTGTGCGTTGTATGTCTCTGTTTCTGTGCGTGCATGTTGTGTGTGTGTGTGTGTGCGTGTGCATGCATGTGTGTCTGCATATGTGTGTTTTTGTATGTGTGTGAGCGTGCGTGTGTCTTTCCGTTTGTGTGTTTGTATGTTTCTGTTTTGCTGCTGTGTGTGTGTGTGTGTGAGCGTGCATGTGTGTGTCTTTCTTTTTGTGCGTTTGTATGTATCTCTTTCTGTGTGTTTCCACCTGTTTCTGTGTGTGTGTGTGTGTGTGTGTGTGTGTGTGTGTGTGTGTGTCTTACAATGCTGCAGTCTCTGTCCAGTGATGAGTTCTCCACCCAGAGGAGCGCTCTGAGCGTCTGAAATGACTGGATCAGCAAACTGACTGATTTACTGCCAGAGCGAAACAAGAGGCTTGTTTTCTTTCTGGCACACACACACACACACACACACACACACACACACACACACACACACTGCCAGCAACAAACAGAGATAAAAGCCATCCTGCATTCTCTTTCAAAATCTGTGTAATAACAAAACTAATAGATGTATAATTCATTGTAGGCTGCTATGATCATCAGACCAGAGTAAATTATGGATATACTTCAAGATATAATCTCTGTGTGTGTGTGTGTGTGTGTGTGTGTTTGTGTGTGTACTGCTTTTCAGTCTCTTAGTAAGTTGAATCTTGGCCACATTCACGTGATTCAGTTAGGTATACATCCTGTAAGAGCTGTCACGCACGTATCTATCTGTTTTTCTCTTTCTATCTTTCTTTCCTTTCCTTTCCTTTCCTTCTCTCCATAGCTGCTCTCAGATCCTGGAGAGTAATTGTAGAGCTAAAGCACAACCACAGAGCTCTAACACTTTGACTCTAGCTGTAAGACTACTATGCAATATCTAACTGTACTTTAGAAAGAGAGGATGGAGGGATCAATAAAGCGATGGAAAGCCTTTGATGACTAGCATGAAAAAATATGCAGAAGTTGGTGTGTATCTGAACAGTGTTATTGTTTTTTTATAGTTTACTTTGATCTGCATGTTTCACTGTCTTGGCTTTGGACTAATTTGTAATCAGAAAGTACTAGAAATAATATCATGCCTCCATTTTAGATCTTCGGTGCTCATATCAAAGCCATTTCATGAGGTTTACCTTTACATTTACGGCATTGGGCAGACACCCTTATCCAGGGGACCTGGTATCCCTAGGAGCAGAGGGTTGCGTTTTGGGGTCTGGGGGCCTTGCTCAAGGGCTCAACGGTGGCAGCTTGGCGGTCCTGGATCCTGGGTCCTTGGCTTGGACCCTGTTCTTCCAAACAACATCCCAGAGCCTTAACCACTTGAGCTACCCACGATTGGACTGAATATATGGACATTATCATAATATAAAATACAAACTAGGCAACGTAGTCTAAAAGTATAAATAATTTGAACAAACAAACCTATGTATTGCAAGAGACTTTACACCATCTCCACCTCACATTTTCTCCTAATAGGTCTCTCCCAGTCAGGGTGAATTCCAGTACATGATTCCTTGAAGAAACAAGAATGCACCCATCACATTTTTTTCACTGCAACTCATGTAAATATGCCCTCTGCCCTCTTCCACATATACAAGCTTACAGCTGTCTGTGATTGGCTAGCGTTTCTATGATTGACAAGGCAGACATTATGCCATCTCTTCCACACAGAGAGCATAGTCAAATTCACTAATTTCCCAGCTTCAAGTCAAGGACAGCTGTGGCATCCAGCTGTGGAATCCTGTGGCATCCATGGGGACAATAGTGGGAATAGTGTGAACAAATTCATCTGGATTTCATCAGGCTTGTTTATTAGGATTTTATCAAAGATCAAGTTGGAATTTTGATGGGGATTTTTTTGTTATTCAATTCAATTCAACTTATGTGTATAGCGCTTTTAACAATGGACATTGTCTCAAAGCAGCTTTAAAGAGCATACAGAAACAGAAAGAATTATAAAGTTTAAAGTTAAGTTACTATTTATCCCTAACATTTATCCTTAATGAGCAAGCCTGAGGCGACGGTGGCAAGGAAAATTACGTAAACTTGCAAATCTGCTTTGGCTGATTTGAACCTTGAAGGTTATTAGAGGTCAAATTAACCAACCCAGTTGTGTTGTTAGTCGATGAAGACTGTAGCAAAACAAAGTTAAACTTAGAGTTTCCTCCGGGTCTGCCAGTTTCCTCCCCAAGTTCAAAAACATGCGATGAACACTAACGGACATCTCTAAATTATCTGTAGTGTGAGAGTGTGTGTCCTGTGGTCTGTGATTGGTTGGCTCTCTGTCTACGGTGTCCCCTTACCTTGTGCCCTAAGTCCCCTGGAATAGACTTCCAATATTCTCCTCATGACCATGTGTAGGATAAGTGGATGTATTATGATGGATGGATAATGGGCAGTCATAGCTATAAGGAAATTCATATAAAGTTAAAAGGAAAAAAAAAACAATGAACATTCTCTCAAAATCGAATTTATTATAATTTTTTTGTATATCTTTTTTGAAGATTTCATGCAAATTTCAGACAAAACATGGACTGGTGTTTTGACCTTCTGAAGGGTTTTAGAGGTCAGCACAACCAACGCAGTTATTGATCGATGCTGCAAATTAAAGTAGACTTTAAACTCCTTGCAATGAAATTCTTTTAAATCCATGAAAGATCGCTTTTAAAACTCAGCAATGCCACAGTTGCAAATTCCTAAAAAATTTACCCAAGCACACTTAGGTTCAAAATCATAAATAATTACAGTAAAGTTGAGGGACAAGGTTAGCAGTTATAACTACAAATTAGTTAATGTAATATGAAATAGCTCCAGCGTAATAATTACACCAAATCATTTTACATAAGATCGAGTTTCTTGATCAGCTTTTACTGACAATCCAATACATCTCATGTTGCTAATTTGAGAGAAACAGTTCATTATTAAATTTGGTCCTCTGTGGAACATTAATTAATTTTTTGCGAGAACTGTCTCCGTTTAAAAGAGACGATTTGTCAACGTATAATTTTAATGGCCTGAGGTTTGCCTTGTACAAGTGAATAATTAACGTGGTAATAGGGATGGCAACGGCAAGCTACATCTGTTTTTACTTTGCTCTCTCGTGAGGAAATAAAAAAAAAAACCTCACAGAATCATAAATAACCATATCCTAATTACTCACAAATTTCCATATATCAGAGTTTAGAATATTGTTATTGAAATAAATGGGTTCAGGTTGCGCACGGTGTACTCCCACGGAGACGATCAGCATTTACATACTCATTGTTAAGGCAAACGTTTAAATCGTTAAAAAACAGTTCTTAGATCTGACCTATTGTCCGACTGTCTGACTTTATTAATGCTAGAACTGAGGTACAGTATAATTCAACGCTTTATATATCTCGGCTTGTTTGGCAGGCTATTCCTCTTTCATAAAAAGTGTATAAAAGTCGATGAAAAATGTATAGAAGCGACGTTCACCGAAATCCATACTCCAGCTGGAAATCATTTATTCATCTAGCACACATTTATCACACTGTACGTTTACAGTTTTGATGGAATATGTTCCACATGTATATAACCGAGCGGATAAGAGCTGGTTCTGAGGAAATCCGAGGATTTAAAGCTTTTAATCTCTACAGCCAACCGTTAGTGTCTGAGCTGCCACCAGTTGGTGTTTGAACCCACATCTGTGAAGAGATCAGGGCTTTAATCTGGTACGTTAGACCACTTGGCTATGATATCCAACAAATGGGAGCTTAAATAAAGATCCATATGATAATCTAATATTTTCACAGGATCTCTGCATGGCTTTGCGATGTGGTTTTCTCTCACAACAGGACAATTTTTTGAACTAAAAGCAGAAATCATCTTATTGAATTGAATTATCTGATTTCTCATGTGGCATTTGAGAAATGGTTTCAATTATAGAGAGGCTGCTTGGCAGTTTCAGTTGCTTCCCTTTTTTCCAGTTTAAAAATAAGATAATACAGTGTTATATACCAAACAAAACAAAGCAGAAAACAAAACAAAACCAAACAGAACAAAGCAAAGCAAAAACCAAACAAAACCAAACAGAACAAAGTAACACAAAACAAAACAGAACAAAGCAAAGCAAAAACAAAACAAAACCAAACAGAACAAAGTAACACAAAACAAAATTAAACAAAACAAAACAGAAACAGAACAAAGCAAAGCAAAAAGTAAACTAGATCAAACAGAACAAAGTAAAACAAAACAAAACGAAAAAAAGGAAAAGAACTAAACTACCAAAGTACAAACAAACCACAGATTATTTAATATATGAGAAATAACAAGGGGGTCACGGTGGCTTAGTGGTTAGCACGTTTGCCTCACACCTCCAGGGTTGGGCGTTCCATTCCCGCCTCCGCCGTGTGTGTGTGTGTGTGGAGTTTGCATGTTCTCCCCGTGCCTCGGGGGTTTCCTCCGGGTACTCTGGTTTCCTCCCCCAGTCCAATAACATGCGTGATAAGTTGATTGGCATCTCTAAATTGTCCGTAGTAGTGTATGAGAGTGTGTGTGTGTCCTGCGATGGGTTGGCACTCCGTCCAGGGTGTATCCTGCCTTGATGCCCAATGACGCCTGAGATAGGTACAGGCTCCCCGTGACCCGAGAATAGATCGGATAAGTGGTAGACAATGAATGAATGAGAAATAACACACACTACACAGCAAATTGTACAATTTTTATTTAATAGATGGTCTGGAGTGTGATATTCTGCTGAAACAATTTGCCAATGATTACAATTTATTTATTTATTAACAAACATTATGCTGTTTAACGGTTTATAGTAACATTTATTTTTGTGGAACGTTTGAAAGACAAGTTCCTGCTATTATTCACGTGATAGAAGCTTCTTCTTGTTCTCTCTTCCCAGCAGCAGTGTCTTTGAGCATCTCTCTTTAAGTTTATTTAACCATGAAACCTTGAGAAACCTTTTACTGAGATTACAGTGACTGTTAAAAGCGCTAAAACTGAAGACGTTAAATGTCTCTGAGCAAAAAACTGTGGTAAAAATATGAAGAATTTCATAAGTATATCAATATTCTGTTCTGTATTCAACACTTTTCTGTAACTTTCTCCTCCTTACTGAGGCAAGTGACCTTGTGATTTCTAAACATTCCCCAGGATTGGCATGAATATTCCAGAAAAGTGTGAAAAGCATGAGAAAGTTCTAGTGAGAATAAGTTTGGGAATTTGGAACGATTTTCATTCAGGTGTGGGAATGCCATGAAATACGGGAGGTGTTTGAAAGTTTCTGGACTGTTCCACTCGCTCGGTAATGGCTGTAGTTTGGCATGGCTGCATATTTATATTTATTTGTTTAGATATTTATTTATTTATTTGCTGATATATTTGCATCTGGAGCATGCCGAACAAGAGCAGGCAGCGGTGCCCAAATTTACACGAGCGCCCGAAGCCAACTTTCCCTCTCTCCCTCACTCCCTCGCTCACTCACTCCCTCTCCCAGACCCTGCAGCTGCCAATCATCAAGGCTCCCAGCACTGCCATGGAGATATTCGCATAAATTAGCATCTATTTGCATATTTGCCTCACTTGGCTCTCTCAACAAATGGCATTCCTCTCTCTAGATATCTGACTGTCTCTCTCGCTCTCGCTCTCTCGCTCGGTATCGCTCTCTCGTCCATGCAGTCCGTGCACATGCCATGTCATTTCTCGTCAGGGAAATTTCAGTTTTACTGCATGCTATTGAAAGCTAATCAGGAAATAAGTAGGTTTCTCATGTTGAAGCATCGGTGTCCATTTTTTTCTTAATCTTCTATTATATTTATGACGCAACGGAATGTGGGCAGGATTTTAACAAAATTCCTTGTAGAATTTGAGTGATCGAGCTGAGATTCAGCAAACAAAAACAAACAAACAAACAAACATTCCAGTTTAGGCCACACCCTCTCTGGGTTTCTGTATGCAGATAGTACTAAAAAGATACAGTTACTGCAATAAAAGGTATCAATTTACAGTTTGAAAAAAGAATGATCAAGAATATGCAATTAAAAAATATCAAAAAAACTTCCCTTAGATTTCATATTTCACAAATATATATTTATATATATATTTACAAATATGATTTTTATCCAAGGTGCATTATCGATAATATTATAACTGAAGAAGTTTCAAATAATGTAATAATAAAAATGACATTAATGTTAGAATATTAATATACTTCCACTGATACATTGTGAAGCAGTTCTTTTCTTCGGTATCCTGTAATGCTGCTTAACAAAGCAGTAAAAAAGCATCATATATCTTGTGTTTTCTATATGAACCCACACACTGGGCTCGCTTTCCAACGCCTAACAGTAATAAACAGTTAGAAAAAGTGAGCTGACCCCGTGACCCCAGCATGGGTTTGGAATGGCACTAATAGGCTGCCGGTTTATCCTCGGAGTCAGCTTGAAGCAGGGCTAGGTACACTTAACGAAGGGCTCTCCAACTTCCCTTGTTCTCGTCTCTCTTTGCTTATTTTCTCTGCACCCTAACAAACCTCGCCGGATGAATTATTTACAGTGTCCCAAACGCAGAGCGGGTGTTGAGACGAGCTCTTGGCTGCGAGCGACACTCCTCCACAGGTGAACGCGGCATGGAGTGAAGATGCAGCGGTACTGGAGCAGCCCACAGCAAGGAGAACAGATTAGCATAAAGTTCAAAGCGGAGAGAGCTAAAAGCAAAGCGTCTCCGAAACTAGCTCAGCATTATCATACGAGGCAGAGTGGTGTTTGTGCTCTGGAGCATTACAAATGTGTGTGAACAGTTTGTAATGCTTTTTACCTGGAGATATGAGGTGCTTTCGGGGAGCAGCCATACAGACTGTTAGCATATCTACTGTGTGGAGTGAAAAGTGACGTAGATAACAAAGCAACCACTGACTCGGATGTTTTAAAAGGGCTTGCTAATTAACTCCAGTAAATGAGTAAATGGCTACCTGTATTATCCTGAATCCAACGCAAACTCCTGCTTATTAAAGATGAAATCTTACATTGCCGTCTTGTTTGCTAATTGCTTTTCTGAGTTATTTCATTCCTACAAACCAGTACGCACACATAATGAAGATTCTCAGGAGATTCTTTCAGCTAGTTGAATACAGTCTTTTAGTGTCTTATTTTTTCTTACATTTCCTTTTCTTTAAAATCGAGCTGAAAACTCTGTTTTGAGCTCGGGTTACTGACTGGTATAAATTTCACATCTTCTTTTCTGAACAACTCAGACTAAATTGCTTAACTGCATGATATCATTGCATCGTCTGGTGTCCCATTTACAGACAAATCTCCCCACTTTGGTCCCACTGTCCGTGGAATAGGCTGCAGTTATTCGTTATCCAGATAACGAAGATGAATGAATATTAGTTTTAGATATTAAGTCACAGTGAATGTTTTCTACTTTCAAAACTTTTTAAGAGATGAGAATAAGCTTATTCCTTAAATATGGACACTGTTTAGCACTTGTAACACCTAATTTTTTTTTTTTAAAATTTTTTTAAAACATTTAAAATTGAATTTATGCAAACAATGTTTTTAAATTTTTAGGCAAAAATCCAACAAAAATATTTTATTAATTTTTTTTTATTATTTGCTGGCATTGACTGCAATGGGCTGCATTTTCTTATTTATCTGTTTATTTATCTATCTGTCTATCGATTTTTATCCGATCTATTCTCGGGTCACGGGGAGCCTGTGCCTATCTCAGGCGTCATTGGGCATCAAGGCAGGATACACCCTGGACGGAGTGCCAACCCATCACAGGACACACACACACTCATTCACTCACGTAATCACACACTACGGACAATTTAGAGATGCCAAACAACCTACAATGTATGTCTTTGGACCGGGGGAGGAAACCGGAGTACCCGGAGGAAACCCCCGAGGCACGGGGAGAACATGCAAACTCCACATGGCGGTCCATGGCGGAGGCAGGAATCGAACCCCCAACCCTGGAGGTGTGAGGCAAACATGCTAGCCACCGTGCCCACTTATTTATTTATTTATTTATTTTTGCATAGACTTATCAAATACCCAAAAGCTGCCATCCTTAATGACGTACTCCACTATGCACTATGTACTCTGTATTATGATGTATGAAATATAGAATTGAATTTTATCGTCTCAAACCGAACACTAAATGTTTTTAACTAAGCGGACTCCTCAGCCATTTTCCAGTCGATGGCAAATGACGTCAAACGCTTGTAAAGCAGAATACGGTGAATTTTTAAAATGTAATAAAATAAATCATCCAGCGTGAGCTAATTTAAAAGACATTTGTCTTGTCCACCAGAGTGTTGTTGACAATTGAAAATATTTTCCTTTCCGTTGTCAGTGCCAGCTAGCCCCGCAAAGTAAACAAAGCTTACGCTACGTTTCGGTTTTTTTGGGGTTAATTATGTGCTAGGGTTAATTATCATCCAGGTTCTTTAAGTGCACTTCTTCTTCTTTTTAGAACTTACAATGTGAATACTATTTTTACTCACACTATTTATTGTAAAAAAGTGAGGAATAGTGTCTAACTAGCATTTAAGATAATGGAATGAAGGCATTACAAACATTCTAATAATTTACTTAAAGATTTTAATGATTATTTTCTTTTAATAGTCCAACTCCACCATGATCTTGACCTAGATGAAGGTGAACGAATAAACACTGTCGGATTTGTCGATCTCATAAATATAATCGATTACGTGAGAACATCTCACATGGTCACATTTATAAGCTGCCTTTTATAAATATAATTTGAGTGTGATTTTAAATAAAAATAAATGTGCATCAGATAAACACCAATCAGCTATAACATTATGACCACCTGTGTAATATTGTGTTGGTCCCCCTTTTGCTGCCAAAACAGCCCTGACCCGTCATGCACTGTGTATTCTGACACCTTTCTATCAGAACCAGCATTAACTTCTTCAGCAATTTGATCAACACTAGCTCGTCTGTTGGATCGGATCACACGGGCCAGCCTTCACTCCCCACGTGTATGAATGAGCCTTGGCCGCCCATGACCCTGTCTCCGGTTCACCACTGTTCCTTCCTTGGACCACTTTTGATAGATACTGACCACTGCAGACCGGGAACACCCCACAAGAGCTGCAGTTTTGGAGATGTTCTGATCCAGTGGTCTAGCCATCACAATTTGGCCCTCGTCAAACTCGCTCAAATCCTTACGCTTGTCCATTTTTCCTGCTTCTAACACATCAACTTTGAGGACAAAATGTCCACTTGCTGCCTAATATATTCCACCCACTAACAGGTGCCATGATGAGGAGATAATCAATGTTATTCACTTCACCTCTCACTGCTCATAATGTTATGCCTGATCGGTGTATGTAGCTGTGTATTCTGGGCAAGTTCTGCCATTTTTATTGACTCAATCCTTCAACATTCCAGGGGTTTCTTAAACCTCTCTTTTGGTAATGAAGTACTGGAGCGGACGCTTGATGATGATAGAGATTTCATCAAGGGGAAATTAAGAGTCGATGTTAAATTGCATGTTCTTACTAAAAAACACATACTGTACACCAAGAGTTCTTTTAAATCTGTATGCCAGGAGTCAAGGGACATGTGGTGTGCACTGTGAGTTGAGAAGAAGAACAATGACTTTTATATACAAGCAAAATTTCCATTTAGACCTAAGGGCATAAATCCTACTTAGGCTTTCCATAAGCAAAGCTTTTCTTCCTTTCTCTCCGTTCTTTCCTACTTTAGAGAATCGAGCACCATCTGAATTACGTCTGAATAACCTTTTTCCCAAACTTTTTTTTTTCCCTCTCAGATTAAACAAAGGGTTTTTTTTTATGTACATCTCATTCGCATTTTAACAGTCGATATACTGCAAATTTTTCCAAGTGTTTTGCTAATGTACAGTAAATGTAGTCTACATTAAAAATGTTGCAA
>JAUCMX010000004.1:27342078-27514578 GCA_033459395.1 Hemibagrus guttatus
TTATTTTAATAATAATAATAATAATAATAATAATAATAATAATAATAATAATAATAATACATTTTATTTTATGATAATGCAGAGGAAACTGCTCAAGATCACAACAGTAAGAGAAAATAAACTAATAAAAACTTGGCACCTGAAGAATCTTCAGCGCAATGCTGTCCTGACCACAGCGGATGGCAGGAAGGTGGGCACTGGCTGGCAGACGGTGGTCAAACTTTTTGTCACATTTCTAAAAAGAGGACATTAAAGTGGGACAAAGGAAGGAGGATTGAGGGGGAAGGAGTGAAGGGGGGGCTTCATGAAAAATTTGGGGTTTTTTCTCGTACCTCATTGGGCAGACAATAGAAACGAGGCGAATGAGGAGTAGGAAAATGCCACGTGCCAATTCGCTGGACCAGTGGGCGGCCAGCCCATTCTGCCTGGTTGCTTAGCAACTCCTATTGTACCCCGGGCAGCTTAATGACTCTTGTTGCCGCGGCGACTCGGAGGATCCTAAATGGCCAGAAGCTCGGAGGTTGTTGGCCAATCAGGCAAGATTAGGAGGTTTGAGACTGACCAATCAGCGAGTGTGCATGTACAGGACCTGAGCTGCTCTGGTGGAATGAATTCATTTCTATCAGGTTTAAAAATCCCAGACTAGCACTAAACCCCTCTTAATGGAGCAGCAAATATCACAACAGGGTGCGGCTTTCAAAGCCAGGTTCAAACTATCGGCAACTGCTTTATTTCAGCATTTATCAAAAAACTAACAGGAGTTTTTACACTTTACCTGTTCTTTAAAAATCTATTATTTAAGCAGAGATTCTATTTTTTATACCAAAAATATCCTTGCTTGAAACTGATACACATCAGCTGTTCAAAAAAAAATAACATTTCTGCTGTTATTGTAGAATGGATGTGGTAGCTTATTGGTTTAGGTGTTGGACTACATGACTGGAAGGCGATGAGTTTGAATCCCAGGTCCAACCAAGCTGCCACCGCTGGGCCCCTGAACAAGGCCCTTAATGCTCAATTGTATAAAAGAATGTGATAAATAATAAAGTCGCTCTGAATAAGGACGTCTACCAAATGCCAGAAATGTGAATGATGCAGAATTTTGATGACTATCACCTTATACTGACTTTTTAACTTTCACAACAAATTTCTAATTGTTTGAGAAATCACTACCAAAAAACTTTTATTTATTTATTTATTTATTTATTTATTTATTTATTTATGTCAGCATCACATTTCTGTGTACTTTGTCACAATACTGTACACGTATTACACATATAAACATTATTCATGAGGTTGAGTAACAACAAGTAGAACTGTGTGTGTGTGTGTGTGTGTGTGATATAAATTAAAATATACGTTTAAAGAGCCGTAGTAGATTTATACTATACTATGAATTAAAAATTATAAAATTATTTAATAATAATTTCATCTTCAGCTATAAATGTACTTTGTTTTTGTATTTAGTTCAATGAATAAATTTTATAAATTTATATTAATATTAATATTTTATATTGCATTCACTTTGCCTGGTGTTTATCTTCTCACTTCATTCACATCATCTACAAAGTTTCCCTAAATGCTGAGTTCTTGATTCTGATTGGTCAGATGGTATGGATTAATTATCTGTTATGTTCTAATACGTTACTGTTTCTATAGCAACAACGTACGCCATGACTTGTGTGGCAGATGCTACACATATTTGTCGGATGATAAAAAGGTGTGTGTAATTGTTGTATGGTGAAGTTTCCTACAAGGACATGTTTGTTTAACATTTATGGAAGGAGTCTCCAATCTCAGACACTGGAAATCTTCAGAACGAATGTTTTTTTTTGTAGAGAGTCTGGTGAGAGAGGCTGGTGAGAGAATGACTGTGTGTATCAGATATATTGTAAGTGATAACCGGAGCTAACTTGTTTCATGGATGCTGTTTAACGTTAAATGCAACTAGAAATGGATAAAAAATATGACATGTTCTTTAATATAAATTAATAAGTACCGCTTATCCGATCTATTCCCGGGACACGGGAGCCTCTGCGTCATCGGGAATCAAGGCAGGATACACTCTGGACAGAGTGCCAACCCATTGCAGGGTACACACACACTCTCATTCACACGCTACGGACAATTTAGAGATGCCAATCAACCTGCAATGCATGTCTTTGGACCGAGGCACAGGGAGAACATGCAAACTCCACACACACATATGGCGGAGGTGGGAATCGAACCCCCAACCCTGGAGGTGTGAGGCAAACATGCTAGCTACCAAGCCACTGTAAATATAATTAATAAGTAAAAGAAAGAAATTCTTGAAAAGGAAGGGAAAGGTATCATAGGGTATGCTTTGCATGGTCATTAAGCACATTAAACACACACACACGCAGTGTTGCAATAATCTCACTCTCTTTCTCTCTATCTCTTTTCAGATGAACCGGCCCATCCAGGTGAAGCCAGCAGACAGCGAAGGACGGGGAGGTAATTAACCTTCTTTTACACACATGAACAAACACACACACACACACACATGCTCACACACATACAAACACACACTCTTAAACATGCAAATGTGTGTCGAGAGGCATTAATATAGGTCAAACGCCTCCGCTGGCTCCCCATCTGTCTCGACAAAGAGGGTCTTCTTGGTTCACCGTCACTTCAAAAACACGCTCATATCTGTTTCTGATTACAGATCAGACATGCATTCATGACACATGTCTACTCTCTGTGCACAGAAATCCTTATAACTGTTCTTAGGACTCCATGTTGGTTATAATTCCTTCTATGGATTTAATAAACTGCTTCCATAAAGCTTTAATAAGGTTCTATCAATAAGTCCTTACCTCGGCATACGGATGCCCTCCCTTACGAATTTTCACCTTAAGAATTGAAAGATTGCAAGAAATTTGCATCGACATACGAAGCATTTTTGGCGAACGAATCAAACCGAACGCCGGCTAAGTTGCGCGTACGTTCAAAACTTGTTTGTTTCAGTAGAAAGCCAACCGAAGCGAATTTACGAATTTTATGATTTTTTTTTTTCAGTCAGTGAAAGCTGTTTGGAAAGAGTCAACCCACGATACCAACGTTGCCTTTGCCATGCATTCAAAAGCTAGGTGATTTTCTGGGCGTTTTTTTGTTGACACATCGGTGGCGTGGGTGGTCTGTTCTATTTTTAGCCCAAGTTTGGTGGCACGACTTCCTGTGAGGAGCCTTGACATGGAATGCTTGGCTTGGGTCAGTTCTTTGTAAGCAGCCATACAGTTTACATACGCTTCGTAATGGTCATATTTTTGGGTGACTGGAGCAGAGTATCTGCATTTACATTATTTCTTATGGGAAACTTCGTATCGCAATACAAATTATCGCCTTAAGAGCTCGCCTCCGGAAAGAATTAAATTCGCATGCCGAGGTTCCACTTTAATATTCATTATAATGTCTTATGGTGATTATAACTAATCATGACTGGTGCATAACGGTACATTTAAAGCAATAAAGCAATTGGGTCAAATATTAATAAATGGACACAAATTGTAAACATTTTAAATATCATCACTCATTGCTTTGGATAAAGTAAATATGATCTTTATTATAAGGTGTAGGATATAATTAGATTTATTTTAATAAGGTAATATGAAAGGTCATAAAGAAATGAAATAGCTACAAAAACAGACACATGATTGATCTTTGTATACTAAAAAGTAAAAAAAAAAAAACAATATAAAAAAATACTAAGGAAAAAATATGCGGTACTTAAATCGGTGTGTAATAATAATAATAATAATAATAATAATAATAATAATAATAATAATAATAATTGTAATCATTTTGCAAATCAGTCTTATATAAGCAGACTAACACATTGTGCATTATTTTTGTGTAACCATGCACTCAGTTGTGTGTTATTTTTTTACGCATAAACATGCTTACAACTTACAAAGAATTACAAGACCAGCTATAATGATTTATTAAACTAGCAGTGTATATGTGAGAAGAGCTGAGTGTGTAGTCATCACTGGATTGTGGGTTTATTTGTGTTAGGTTGTTATTTACTGTTTGCTGAATGTAGTATTTGCAGCTTATGTTTTTATTAAAGCAGTAAATATAATCTCACACACACACACACACACACACACACACACACACACACACACACACACATTAGGAATCTACAGTATGTACAGAGATCTATCTATAGAGTCTCACACTGTTTTTGTGTCACATGTGCGACGATTTGTGGCTGTTTGTAGAGAACATTGTGTTTATTTAGTTTGTAAAAAATAGTTCCTGTTAATATCACAAATGTATATTTACATAATTAATTACTACAGTCATTTTATTTTTAAAAATAAATAAATAAATAAATAAATAAATAAATAAATAAATAAATAAATAAATCTTAGTTGTAGAGCTTGCCAAGAAAATGGCAACGTTGTGTTTCTAGCTGTTCATATTAGTGTAGCTACTGAGAGAAAAAGGTTAATGAACTGCCAATCCATACATGATAAATGCTAGATGACACGTAATTAAAACTGGAGAATACAGAATGACGTCCACTGCATGTATAATTTAGCTTTTTCCCCTCCAACATCTTAAAAGTTGCTATTACATGAGGGCTAATCAGTCACCCTGTGTACACCTGAGTCTTTAGGAAATTGGTGTGTGTGTGTGTTTGTGTGTGTGTGTGTATGTGTGTATGTTGCGCCAATGCTGTCAAAGAGAGTATAAAAGTTGAGCATTTTTCTCTGGTGCACATCTATCTATCTATCCATCTATCTATCTATCTATCTATCTATCTATCTATCTATCTATCTATCTATCTATCTATCCATCCATCCATCCATCCATCCATCCATCTATCCATCTATCTATCTGTCTAACTGCCTATCTATCTATCTATCTATCTATCTATCTATCTATCTATCTATCTATCTATCTATCTATCTATCTATCTATCTATCTATCTATCTATCTGTCTAACTGCCTGTCTGTCTAACTGCCTATCTATCTATCTATCTATCTATCTATCTATCTATCTATCTATCTATCTATCTATCTATCTATCTATCTATCTATCTATCTATCTATCTATCTATCTATCTATCTATCTGTCTAACTGCCTGTCTATCTATCTATCTATCTATCTATCTATCTATCTATCTATCTATCTATCTATCTATCTATCTATCTATCTATCTATCTGTCTAACTGCCTATCTATCTATCTATCTATCTATCTATCTATCTATCTATCTATCTATCTATCTATCTATCTATCTATCTATCTATCTATCTATCTATCTATATATCTATCTATCTGTCTAACTGCCTGTCTATCTATCTATCTATCTATCTATCTATCTATCTATCTATCTATCTATCTATCTATCTATCTATCTATCTATCTATCTATCTATCTATGTATCTGTCTGTCTGTCTGTCTGTCTATCTATCTAGGATTTGTTCATTGCAGTCAACATAATTATTCATAACAAAGGTTTGTAAAAAGCACTGGCTAAACCCCAGATTTTTGTAAGCCATATGCACAGGAACGTAAGTGAATTTAAAAGAAGAAGGAATCCCACAGTAATGATGATCACAAACACACTGTCATGTTGAAAGTGTTAAGTGTAATGTAGGTGCAGAGGAATTAAAAATAAATATGGACTGAATACACATCAGCTAATGACTTCCTAATTATCAACTAGTCTTAATGCATAACATTTATAAAACTAAGGTTGCTTTCGGCTGCTCCCTGTTTGGGGTCGGCACAGCGTACCAACTGGTCCGCACAACAACTTGGCACAGGTTTTATGCCGGATGCCCTTCCTGACGCAACCCTCCCATTTTTCTGAGCTTGGGACCGGCACTGCATCCAGTGGCTGGGAATCGAACCCGGGCCTTTCGCATGATAGGCGAGAAACCTACCACTGAGCCACCAATGCCTCCATAACATTTATAAAACTAAAAAAAAAAAAAAAAAAAAAAAAAAAAGATTTATATGTAATTATGCTTCTTGACACAAAAAAAGACAGCTTAGCAAGTGAAAATATCTTAAACCTAGTCATATTTATGTAGTAGTCTGTACTGTAATATTGAACCAATAAACCAAATATGAGATTCATTCAAGACATTTTATTCATTTCAATCTTGAAATTTTTATAAACTAACCTTGAATTGGTCAAAATCATTTAAAAACATGGTGAATAATCTTATAAATTCATAAAATTAGCAATCATTTATTATTATCGTATACATTTATTATTTAATTTTAATTATTAGTTAAAAAATTTATAATTTCATATACTATAATCTCATGAGAAAAAATATTGCATACATTTAACTACAATCAGGATATTTTCAGCCACTGAGAGATTTTTTTTCTGCAGTGAATGTGTCTGTAATTCATCATAACGCCTGTCTTAAACCTGTATACGTTACATGCTTATAGGAAGCAGTGCAGAGGATATGGATGCTGCTTATTATCAAATCATTTCCTGTTGTAAGCTTGGCAGTAATGTTGTGTTTCTGTAAGCAGATTAAGTGTAATTTGTCAGCTCAGGATAGTTTAAAACAGCTTTAGATAATTCCAACTATAATTATTGAAGATTAATAAAATATATTATAGTGTAAATACAGTATTTTAAGAATGTTACTAATTAAGTAATATTAATATTAAATTAATAAGCAATTAAATATATATAAATATATATATAGCAGTGTTATAAGTAGGTTAAGTATAAACTCTGCTGTAAAGATGTGTGTAGTTTTTATGATTGAACTGAATATTAGATTAAATTAAATGCAAATGAAGTTATTGCCACTAGCTGTAAGTGATTTTTGATCATTAGTATGCCGGCGTCTCTTCGTGAAATGTGACAAAAAAATCTATAAATGCAATATTTTTTGTGACTTTTCACTTTTAATTGGTATTAGGTATTGGCGTTAGGAGTGTTGAGGTGAGATGACTTTATTGTGGATTTTAATGAGTGTGAATGATAGGGAAAAGCTATGAACAAATAAATAATTAAATAAATAAATATTCATGTTAATAAATCAAAATGAATCATGAGAATAAAATGAAAAAGAAAAAGATGTATATATATATATATATATAAAGAATATTGACACCTACCAAAGTAGTGGAAATAATTGGGGAAAAAATGACATTATACCATAATTTAAACTGTCTTCTTCTTCTTCTTCTTCTTCTTCTTCTTCTTCTTCTTCTTCTTCTTCTTCTTCTTCTTCATCTTCTACTTCTCTAGGTGTCATGTGTGTTTTGACCACACATGTCCGATTGTCCGTAATTGTAAATGACCCTTGTTTACAACCAACTTGGTGTTGTGTTACACACACTCTTGGCAGACTTGAGGTGTGAGTGTGACATTTGCGATTTAGTGGTGTGTGTATGTGTGTGTGTGTGTGTGTGTGTGTGTGTGTGTGTGTGCGTGTGTGAATCAGATGGCCCATTCCACCACTCTCGGCCCATTCAGACCGGAGAGCTGTCAGATGGCCACTTTAATTAACCACTGTCTCCAAACAGGCCAGGCAGTGAGTGACTGGCACGACCTGGGCATGAGCCAGTCAGCTTTCTCAGCCAGATAAATTAGTTGTGCGGTGGAAAGGAGGGAGGATGGATGGGAGCTGATATCAATTACTACTTTCTCTCTCTCTCTCTGTGTATGAGATAGACGGAGAGGAGAAATAGTGTGGAGAAAGGTGAATGAAATACACAGTGCAGCTCTGGAGCCTGGTGGGTTGTGTGTGTCAGACAGCCTCTATAGTATGCCAGTGTGTGTGTGTATCCTGTACAGCATTCACAGATATATTGAATCCCAACGCCCGAGAACTTACCCAAACTTACACTGGCTACACATCTATCCATTTTCTGTAGCACTTCTACATCCTACACAGGGTTGCGGGGAACCTGGGGTTCTGTCCCAGGGAACTCTCGGTACAAGGCTTGGGACATCCTGGACAGAGTGCCAGCCAATCACATGGCACAATTACACACACACACTCACACCCGTTCACACACTTTGCACAATTTATAGATGATCAGCCTACTTTTCCTGTCTTTGGACCGGCAGAGGAAACCAGAGAACCTAGAGGAAACCCACGTTGCACAGTAAGAACATGTGAGCCATGGGTCCATGGTGTAATGGTTAGCACTCTGGACTCTGAATCCAGCGATCTCAGTTCAAAATCTCGTGGAACCTGTGTGTGCTCCTTTGGGGCAGTGGTGGGTCAAGTGGTTAAGGCATTGGGTAGTTGATCAGGGTTCATGCCCCAGTACCACCAAGCTCCAATGTTGGGCAATTGAGCAAGGCTCTTAACCCTCTCTGCTCCAGGGGCGCTGTATCATAGCTGCCCCTGCACTCTGACCGCAACTTCCCCAGCTGGGATATGCGAAGAAAAGAATTCCACTGTGCTGTAATATATGTGTGGCAATAATAAAGGCTTCTTGCCCTCACTTCTTCTTCTAAACTCCACACACACAGGGCGGAGATGAGAATCAAACCCCCAACCCTGGAGCTGTGAGCATACATGCTAATGATGGTTCTATTTAAGTCAAAATAAAATTGTTATAATTAAAATGTTAAAATTGTTGGAGATGTATGTCAAAGCATGATTGTGAATCCTCAAACATAACTTCATGAAACAGAGTTGAGGGTTGCCAGATTTTTCAGCAAAATTCCAACCCTAACTACAAATTTTTTTTTTTTTTTGTGTGTCATTGAAGAAAGGTATCATTACATCATACACACACTTTTCAGACAAAAAAACATAACCAGTGCTGTCAAGTTTAACAGAAGCAAGTTTAACAGTCAGATTCTCCAGAAAAACTATAGCAGTTTTTCCAGGAAAAATCAATTCCATTATAAAACAAGCTACATAACTGCATGAAACAGAGGTCTTAGCAAGTCACACGACTCCAGCACCTCGAGGCACAGCACCACATTCATCACACCCCGATGTCAGCAATTATCCATCATGAAAAGGTCTGTTGTGCTTTTGAAGGCATTAGAGCCCATTAGTAGATTCTGTAGTAGCCACTCATCATCTCACACCGTGTGCCTCGCCCAGAGAGAGATGCCACCGATGTTAGACTTTTTAACACTGATTTTTTTAATTATTTATTTTGAAAATCACAATCTCTTATCAAAGTTCTATTTATTATCAAAACTTGCAGTTATTAAGACGATCAACTGGCTGATTCTGACCTGGTAGAAAGTCCAGTCTCCAAAAATAAATGCTGTATCATTGTAATTTATATATCCTAATTTGACTGTTAGTGACTCATAGAATTACCTTAATAATTACCTCCATTTTTCCCCCGATATGATCAAATCCCAACCACCATCCAGCTATCCAGCAATCTATCACTCTATGCCTGCTAATATGGGGAGGATGATGTAAGCTAATCCGCTAGAGATGTAACCGAAAACAAATCAGAATTCCGCTTGAAGAGATATGCATCCTAAATGATTATGAATACAGAGGCGAACAATAGGTGAAGTATTTATTCATCTTCCTTTTTAGTGAAAGCTTGCCAGCTCCAGAAACTTGGAAACAAAAAAAAGAAAACATGGAGCTTGTAATGTTGTTGCACAGCTTGTTAAAAGGTGAGGGTTGCCAGATATATTAATTTAATAAAATGTTAAAATAAAATTAAAGTAAATTAATAAAATTAAATTAAAATGGCAATTGCACTCGGAAAACATAAACAATATATTTATGTATGTATTTATAATATATTTAACAATAAATATTAATAAATAATTGATAGATTTCATGTAATTTTTTATATAATGTATTAGATAAATTATAATTTATAGATTTATAGATTTTATAAATAAGTGTTCATCAAATATTACTGTATTAAAGATAATACCATATAAACTCAGTCTTATATTTCTTTCAGAAAAGCATTTGGCTCTAGTCATGTGATCAGCTGCAGCACCCAAATATTCCCAAGAAACTCCAAATGTGCAAACTCCAAATAAAAATTCAGACTGGTGAGATTCAACAGGTGACAGAGAAAAAAATTTGATTTGTGACATTACGAAAAAAATAAAACTTGGTTCGAGCTTAAATTCAGCAAACAAAGCCACTGTAAAGAAAAAAAAACAACAAAAAAAACAAAACAAATTCCCCAGGGAAAATGGCACCTCCCTTTCCTGAGGAGGGACGTCAGCATGGCAGCGTGCTCTGGCACAAACGGCCGCTCGGGAAACCGAGCCGACGTAAGACAGCGTAATCCGGCGCCGGAGCATCATCTCCAGCACGGATATCGCATCTCATTCTCGCTTCAGCTGCGGATGAGTCACGAGTTGTGTATTTTTGCTGTGGATTATCTCAGCTAGCAGTTGAGAGACGAGTGAAGACTTTTCAAGGTTTTAAACGAAGTAAGCTAACCCGAGATCTGGACACGAGTGCTTCGATTGGTTTCTGTCCATCACCCCAGCACTAATAAGTCTAATAAAGATTGCTTGATGTCCTTTAGAATGACGTTGCCCTTTCTGTTCTTTTATTCTCCCAGGAACGATGCTTATCAGAGACGGTTTTGACGAAGTCTGACACTTCTCTTTTTCTTTCTCCCTTTTATCAGTCTGCTCTGATTCCTTTTCTTTGATACAAGAAAAAAAAGACCAGACTTTTGTAGATTAATAGCCTTGTACCACAATGCCGCTATCTGCATGTGTATGTGTTAATGATCAAAATATTCAGATCTGGTTTCATGGAAGTGGGCGTGGCATTTATAGGATTTTTGTATTTTATCTTTCTTCCCCTCTTTCCCCATCATCATTTCTTTCTTTCTTTCTTTCTTTCTTTCTTTCTTTCTTTCTTTCTTTCTTTCTTTCTTTCTTTCTTTCTTTCTTTCTTTCTTTCTTTCTTTCTTTCTTTCTTTCTTGAATTTAAAGACATTTTCAAAACCAGTAAATGTTTATTTATATCTTTCTTCCCCTCTTTCCCTTCATCATTTCTTTCTTTCTTTCTTTCTTTTTTTTTTCTTTCTGTCATTATTACTTTTTTAATCTCCCTTCTCTTCATTTCTTTCTTTCTTTCTTTCTTTCTTTCTTTTCTTTCTTTCTTTCTTTCTTTCTTTCTTTCTTTCTTTTTCTTTCTTTCTTTCTTTCTTTCTTTCTTTCTTCTTGAATTTAAAGACATTTTCAAAACCAGTAGATGTTTATTTATATCTTTCTTCCCCTCTTTCCCTTCATCATTTCTTTCTTTCTTTCTTTCTTTCTTTCTTCTTTCTTTCTTTCTTTCTTTCTTTCTTCTTTCTTCTTGAATTTAAAGACATTTTCAAAACCAGTAAATGTTTATTTATATCTTTGTTCCCCTCTTTCCCCTTTATCATTTCTTTCTTTCTTTCTTTCTTTCTTTCTTTCTTTCTTTCTTTCTTTCTTTCTTTTTCCCTTTTTTTCTTTCTTCTTGAATTTAAAGACATTTTCAAAACCAGTAGATGTTTATTTATATCTTTCTTCCCCCCTTTCCCTTCATCATTTCTTTCTTTCTTTCTTTCTTTCTTTCTTTCTTTCTTTCTTTCTTTCTTTCTTTCTTTCTTTCTTTCTTTTTTTCTTTCTTCTTGAATTTAAAGACATTTTCAAAACCAGTAGATGTTTATTTATATCTTTCTTCCCCTCTTTCCCTTCATCATTTCTTTCTTTCTTTCTTTCTTTCTTTCTTTCTTTCTTTCTTTCTTTCTTTCTTTCTTTCTTTCTTCTTGAATTTAAAGACATTTTCAAAACCACTAAATGTTTATTTATATCTTTGTTCCCCTCTTTCCCCTTTATCATTTCTTTTTCTTTCTTTCTTTCTTTCTTTCTTTCTTTCTTTCTTTCTTTCTTTCTTTCTTTCTTTCTTATTGAATTTAAAGACATTTTCAAAACCAGTAAATGTTTATTTATATCTTTCTTCCCCTCTTTCCCCTTCATCATTTCTTTCTTTCTTTCTTTCTTTCTTTCTTTTTTTCTTTCTTTCTCTTTTTTTCCCTTTCAGTCTTTCTTTTTCTTTCTTTCTTCTTGAATTTAAAGACATTTTCAAAACCAGTAAATGTTTATTTATATCTTTGTTCCTCTCTTTCCCCTTTATAATTTCTTTCTTTCTTTTTTTCCCTTTCTTTCTTTTTTTTTCTTTCTTTCTTTCTTTCTTTCTTTCTTTCTTTCTTTCTTTTAAAACCAGAAAATGATCATCGCTTCAGGATTTTCATCCCGATCAAAAATAAATAAATAAAAAAAAAACAAATGGACAGAGCACAAACTTAATATTCCTCCTGTACTTCCATTGCTATCATTGAAGGAATATTCTTTTAGCCGGGGTTGTAATGCCGAGGCACAGATCAGCCGTGGATGCTGTTAATCAGCTGGGGAAGTGTGATGGCTGAGCGGAGAGCACTTCGAGCGGAGAAGCAGCCGAGCAAATGCGGCTAGTAAATCAGCCGCGCACTTTCCTGTCCTCTGTCTGACATCTGAGTCCCCAGTGCATCCTCCCCCCATCAACAACTTTCAGATTGGTCTAGCCTTCTCCCAGTTCTCCGTCTCTCCGTCTCTCGGCTGACCTTGTCCTCCCCTGCGTCTCTGCAAGAAAAGATGAGTCTCTATTATCTGTGATTGGAGATGGCTATTATCTAAACACAATCTATGGGGCGAGTCTCACACGGCAGACGAGGGCTTCCTTCGGGGGGCACGTCGTCATTACAGCAGGAAGAGAGCTGGAGAACAAAAGTTTCCTCAGATGAACTTCGGGGTTCTGTTGTTCTCTTCCTTCATCTAATTTACTGATTTAAACCTTTACAAAGTCACAAGCAGTGCTAAAAGAATTCAGTATGAAACATGACACGCAGTCCCGAACCTTCAGTGCTCTTCTGAACGTTCCCTGCAGCACCGTACAGAGGCTCGGAGCAGAACAGTCTCTATCAGACTTCAGCAGATCAACAGAAAGCTGGATCTGTTCTCCCCCAAACAACTCTTTTTCTTCTTTCATCCTTCTTTTCTTCTTTCTGTCACAATTCTGTCTACTTCCTGTTTAATATTTCATTTGGTTTCTTTTAAATTTTAAACTTTGTTTATTTGCTCATTTTGGTTCATTTTTGTGTCATGATAACTTTTTCAAGCTTTCTTCCGTTCTATTTTGCCTTCTTTCTTTCTTTCTTTCTTTCTTTCTTTCTTTCTTTCTTTCTTTTTTTTTTCTTTCTTTCTTTCTTTCTTTCTTTCAAAACCAGTAAATGATCATTGGTTCAGAATTTTTTTTTTTAAAAAAGAGAGAAAGAAAAAATTCTTTCTTTCTTTCTTTCTTTCTTTTTTTCTTTCTTTCTTCTTTCTTTCTTTCTTTTTTTCTTTCTTTCTTTCTTTCTTTCACCTTTCTTTCTAAAATTCTCTCTTTTCTCTTTCCTTTCTGTAATAATTACTTTTTTAATTTCCTTTTTTTTTTTTTTAATTTTTGCTGTCCTTATTTTTTTTTTCTTTCTTTCTTTCTTTCTTTTATTCTTTTCATTGTCATGATTACTTTTTCGATCTCTGCTTCTTTCTATTTTTGCCTGAATAAATATGTCATCCCTTTGACAAGAGGAAAACCTAGTTCAGCTTATTAGTGAGTGATTACGCTCTCTCTCGCTCTCTCTCTCTCTCTCTCTCTCTCTCTCTCTGTCTTAGACAGCGAGTCTGTCCATTGTTGGCCCATTTCACCTCTGAAACAAACGCTTCCCTGTGTGAGATGGAATCTGACAGCGGCTCAAGCTGTCCTGAGCGTTTCAGTCTCCCTCACCTCAGGCAGCCATGTGCACTGAAGGCTTCTGGGTAAAAGCAGAATGACCACATGGGATTCAGTGCCTGTGTGCAACTTTCTCCCAGCATGAGATCTTCTTCGCCCATCATGTAAATGAGGAACTCGCACTGAATCCTGGAGATAAAAGTCAAAGGAGAGCCAAATATCACTTTTCATGTACCTCTGCAAGCATTTCTTTCAATCTCTGCCTCCCGAAGCAATAATTTTAGCTCCCGGAGCAATAATAATTTAGAGTTTGCTCGGCATTAATTTAAATTGCCTTACAGGAGCATGTGTGTGTGTGTGTGTGTATGTCTGGGGGTGTGTGTGTGTGTGTGTGTGTGTGTGTGTGTGTGTGTGTAAGACACCAAGCAATTTCAGTTCATTTCGTAATGGACAAAAGTTTGCCTGAGTGACTGAAGTAAAGGAAAGCCAAACGTTTTTTTTTTTTTTTCATTTTTCTTTTGGAAAAAATTTTTCCAAATTTGCAGAAATAAACAGCAGGGTTTGTTTAGACTCATTAAAGTTACAGTTAAACTCTAATGAACATTAATGACAAGTTTTAACACAAGTTAAACAGGCTGTCAGTGCAATGCTCACATTTTACTCTTTCAGAGTTTACTCCTTTCATTTGACTCTCTCAGAGTTTACTCTCACATTTTACTCTTACACAGTTTACTATCACATTTGACTCTCTCAGAGTTTACTCTCACATTTGACTCTTCAGAATTTACTGTCACATTTTACTCTTACACAGTTTACTCTCACATTTTACTCTTTCAGAGTTTACTCTTACATTTGACTCTCTCAGAGTTTACTCTCACATTTTACTCTTTCAGAGTTTACTCTCACATTTTACTCTGTCAGAGTTTACTCTTACATTTGACTCTCTCACATTTTACTCTTACACAGTTTACTCTCACATTTGACTCTCTCAGAGTTTACTCTCACATTTTACTCTTCAGAATTTACTGTCACATTTTACTCTTACACAGTTTACTCTACATTTGACTCTCTCAGAGTTTACTCTTCAACCCCCTTTTTACTTTTTTTTCAGAGTTTACTCTCACATTTGACTCTCTCAGAGTTTACTCTCACATTTGACTCTCTCAGAGTTTACTCTCACATTTTACTCTGTCAGAGTTTACCTTACATTTGACTCTCTCAGAGTTTACTCTCACATTTGACTCTCACAAAATTTACTGTCACATTTTACTCTTTCAGAGTTTACTCTCACATTTTAATTACTCAGAGTTTATTCTCACATTTTACTCTCACACAGCTTACTCTCAGAGATTATGCTCTCATTTCACTTTTTCCAAATTTATGTAAACCCGGTCATTAACAGGAGTAGGTTTAGTTATGATTCTTTCTTTCTTTCTTTCTTTCTTTCTTTCTTTCTTTCTTTCTTTTTTTTTTCTTTTTTTCTTTCTTTTTTTCTTTCTTTTTTTTTAGTTGTAAATGTCATGTAGGACTCCATTCAGTCATCACTTTAGGAAGCATTGTGCTTTTTTCTTGCAGGAAGTGGCCATGGTTTTGATGGATATGTCTGATAGCCAGTGGTACTAATTAAATTAAGTGAAAGATTTCTATCTGGTCGTTTAGTCGTCAGTTTCTGCAGACAGCAGACAGAGCAGTAAACCCACATTCCATATTCCACATACAGTGGAAAAGTGAAACCTGCTACAGGAGGAGATCTGTGAGAGATCTGTGTTTTTTCTCTAACAGTGATGTTACGAGGATCGTACACAGGAAAACGATTCATAAAATTAGAACCTTGTTGTTGTATTTGTACGCAATTACATTTGACAGGAAAATAACTCCATATTTACTTACGTAGGTTTATTCAGCTACTCAATCTTTTTCCCTTTGAGGCAGAAGGAAGGAAAGAGGAAAAAAAAGCTTTGGAATTCTGCCTAAAAGGAGAGTAGCGCTTTATTCCACTGAGAGAAGCATCAATCTTGACAGCATATGGCATGTGTGTGAAATCCATTAATTTTTAATATAGTGAGCTGGAAAGAAAAGGCTGCCTGAGACAAGCAATTGTCAGATGTCACTAGTGTTTTGACAGCTTTTTTGATCCGCCTTTCTGTTATTTGCATTTACGGAATGAGGGCCATCCACTCGTGCCGGCCGGCTCGGACTGACAGCCGTTTATTTTCCAGACAATTTCCTCTGCTTTCCATCGGAGAGAGAGCGAGAGTGAGGGGAGGGAGAGAAGTGTGCACGAGTACTTGTGTACGTTTACGAGCCAACTTTAGTCAAAGTTAAAAGCAACAAGTCAAAGTTACAAGTACTGCACTTCACACACTCGAATGGCCTCTCGTTTCCCCTCTTCTGTTCGACTGCATATGGGAAGAGGAAGCTCTTAATACAAAGGATGTGAAGTGTGCTCGGCGAGGAAAGGTCGTATTATTAATCTGCAACACTAATAAATGGATTAAGCCTTGCTTCATTCAATGCAAAGCTCTTGATCGGTGCTCTCGGCCTGCTGTTGATTTAAATACGTGTTTAGGAGTCGGGCTCAGATGACGGCTAAGCAGCACTTTTGTTTTGAGAGGCTTTTAGACGGTGAAAGTCCGGCAACGGGGAAAATAAGACACATGAAAAAAAATCAAATCCACTGCTTGGGATTCCGTTGAGACATTAATATATTCAAACTCATCTTATTGCCTGTGAGTCTCAGTGAATCTGAGAGTATCTAGATGTTTGTGTGAGTTTCTGTCTAAACATGGATGGATAGAGAGAAGAAAAGAGAGAGAGAGAGAGAGAGAGTGAGAGAGAGAGAGAGAGAGAAAGAGAGATGGATTACAAGCATGAGGTCTGGCTGCAAAATGATAGCAAAGCACAAATAGAAATTTTTCTTCTCTCTCAGTACATCCCTGAGGAAAGCTCTGAAGAACACTTTCCTCACGTTTCCACCTGGGGTGATTATTTTTTTGTGCTTTCACTAACATGCTGGAAATGTTCCTCGCTTGTTCTCCTGGCTAGTTAATTAGCCGTGTAAAGCTGACATTAGGTCTGCAAAAGACTCCTGATGGAGGTGTGAGCGCGTGTCCCTTAACACCTGAGCGCCACAGAGCACAAGCCGGAACGAGCGAGAGAGGAACATACACAAGGTCTTGTTTTTTCCACTGCAGAAAGGAACAGCCGCCTGTTGCACCAGCTGTGTGTAAAGTCAGTCATAAAGTGCGAGAATTTCAGACACTCGAAGTATTAATAATGAGTAAAGTGATCATCAAACAAAACTTGAGGCATTTCATTATCACTATCACCAGCCAATCAGAATCTGACACAAACAGACAAATACAACACATTAATACATTATTACCCCTTTTTCTTTTGCCAAACCATGTCTTAAGACTTGTTAAGACCAAGAACATTTTTGCATCACTCTAAAAAATATATTTACATTTTTACAAAAGGTGAAGCATGGTGGTGGCGGCATCATGCTATAGTGCTGTTTCTCTTCAGCTAACACTGGGGCTCTAGTCAAGGTGCATGGAGAGCTCTAAATATCAATGTTGTATGGCACAAAACCTGTAGAACTCGGTTAGACATCTCTTCCCAAAACATGTGACAGAAGGTCTTAGGATTTGGTAAGTGGTAGTTTAGTGGTTAAGGTGTTGGACTACTGATAGGAAGGTTGTAAGTTTGAATCCCAGGTCCACCAAGCTGCCACTTCTGGGCCCCTGAGCAAGACACTTGATTGTGAGTCGCTCTGGGTAAGGGCATCTGCCAAATGGCAGACATCTAAATAATAATACCAAGCTAGAAGTTCTGTAATATCTGTGATCATTCTGTAATATATATTTGGCACAAAAACAAGACAGCATATCATTTAAAGAAGTCCATGCACATGGTGAAGCATGGTGTAGGCAGGATCATGCTGTAGTGTTGCTACTTTTCAGCTGGAACTGAGGCTCTAGATCAGGTGTCTCCAAAACGTCGCTTACTTCTGAGTAACTCACCTAAAGGTTTATTGAATTTTTAGAAAATTGATCAAATCTAATTAACTCTGTAGAACCTGTTTAAATTTAATCCCAATCAAATTCACAGACGTCCTGCCGCTTTCTTCCTCCACGCGTGTACACGCACCACACAGTTTAATACAACCGTTCATCAACTGATTTAAGAGTTGAAATTTTGCAAGAAATTTGCATCAGCATATGAAGCAATTTTGGCATACAAACGAACTGAACTGAACCGAACCGAACGCCAGCTAAGTTGCACATACTCCTAGGAGCCATTCAGAACTTGAAAAGTCAAGCAAAGCCAACAGTTTACGAATTCCATACATTTTTTTTCAATCGGTGAAAGCTAGGTGATTTTTCAGGCGTTTTTTATTGACAGATCGGTGGCGTGGGCGGTCTGTTCTATTTTTAGCCCATGCTTGGTGGCACGACCTCCTGTGAGGACCCTTGACTTGGAATGCTTGGCTTGGGTCAGTTCTTTGTAAGCAGCCATACAGTTTACATACGCTTCATATCGGTCATATTGCTAATATTTTTGGATATCTGCATTTACATTATTTCTTAAGGGAAAATTCATTTCACAATAGAAATTTTCACCTTAAGAACTCGCCTCCAGAACGAATTAAACTCGGATGCCGAGGTTCCACTGTAGTTTGGATAAAGGATAAAGAAAACACATGGCAGATTCTTTTAACAGTGTTAGGAATAAAGCTACGATGCTGCCAAAGCAAAACAGTTGCATGAATCTATCCTGCTGCACGAAGATGAAGGACAAATGTGCTGTAAACATTTCTATTTATGCATGAAAAAAGTCCAATACAATTTCAGGTCTTTATTTTCAAAACTAATACATTTAATATTAAAGGCTTACGGTAATAAGCTGTGTAAATAAAAGTTACTAATAATATAACTCGAGTAGCTCTTGGCCACCTTTATTGTGTCCAAGTAGCTCTCAGAGGAAAAATGGTTGGAGATTCCTGAGAGAAACATGGACAGTTGCACTAAACCTGCAGTCCTTCGTTAGACCCCAATGCATGATACTGCCACCACCGTGCTTCACCATGGACATGGTCTAACAGAGGCCTGAAGGTTTTTGGGAAAAATACCAATGCATGTTGGCACAAAACCTGCAAGTCTTTGTTAGACAGCTAAATATTAAGATAAAGAAATTTCATTTTCTAGCACGATAACAACTCGAAGCTCAAATCCAAGTCAACAAAGGAAAGTGTAACATTCGGGAGACACCGCCTAAAGCAGGGATTAAACCCAGATTTCTGTGATAGGTGTGAGCACCCGTGTGCAGTCAATCAGACCCACAAGCAGGATAAATTAACCGCACTGCTTTATTAACCCAACTGAAACAAGACTTAAACAGAACGCTGGACAAATATGACGTTGAGTAACCAAACGCAACGATAGCATGGGACCCTGGAAACATAACGGCGTCTGACTGAACAACAAACAAAAAAATGCAAAAACAACAATGACTGACGAAGACGGATACAAAAGGGCTGGTATATATAGGACAACACATTAGGGTAAATGGGGAACAGGTGACACAACAGGAAAGTGGAACAATAGGAAGGGCGTGGCACAACACGTGGGGAATACACAAACAAAAAAGCAGGCTATGGTGAAACACCTGCCAGTGCCCCCTCTAGTGGTCAGGTAGGGAACTGTTCCAGTAAGTCTTGAAAAAGGCTTCCAAGATTAATATCATGGTGCAGAGCCCAGATCTAAATCCTATCAAAAAACCTATGGAGTGACTTGAAGGAAGTCGTGTACAGGAGATCCTCTTATAATCTGATAGATCTGGAGTATTTTTGTGGAGTAAAACCGGCAAATGAAATTGCAAGAGACTGAAAAGAAACCGGGGGGCACGGTGGCTTGGGGGTTTTTTAGCACGCTTGCCTCACACCTCCAGGGTTGGAGGTTTGATTCCCGCCTCTGCCATGTGTGTGTGGAGTTTGCATGTTCTCCCTGTGCCTCGGGGGTTTCCTCCAGGTGCTCCGGTTTCCTCCCCCAGTCCAAAGACATGTGTGGTAGGTTGATTGGCATCTCTAAATTGTCCGTAGTGTGTGATTGCGTGAGTGAATGAGAGGGTGTGTGTGCTCTGCGATGGGTTGGCACTCCGTCCAGGGTGTATCCTGCCTTGATGCCCAATGATGCCTGAGATAGGCACAGGCTCCCCGTGACCCGAGAATAGTTCGGATAAGCGGTAGACAATGAATGAATGAAAAGAAACCTGAGTTCTGTGCTTAAAGGTGTTTGAAGAAGATCTTAGCTACAAATTTAAATTTTTCTGAAGATCTGATGTTTATTTATCTTGGTTTAATTTTTTTTTACATACAAATCTGCAAATGTAACATCATGTTCGATTCGTCTTATAGCAATTTTCTAGCAAATGTACAGTATAAAATGACTGTGTATATTTTAGAGATTTTTTGTAATCTAATCTTTTGTCATTTTTCCCGTTATCACTCACATCACAGCGGTTCTAAACATATCTCTCGCTAACTGATTTTTTTGTTTTCTAAAACAACTTTCAGATGCAGATTACTGCAACAGTTTGTCTACATTTCTGAATTAACTGTATGATATTCTCCAACGTTCTCAACAACATTGAGTTAAAGTTCAAATAATTTTATTTTCAGATCTTGATTTTGAAAGTGCATTGGGAAAAAAAACCCAGAAAGAGGAAGAGGCAGATTATGTAAGCTTATCTCTAATGCTTTATCTTCCATTTAAAAGATGTAAAATACACACACTCTCTCTCTCTCTCTCTCTCTCTCTCTCACACACACACACACACACAGACACATTTGATGCTACCTGCCTAGCTAATGAGAACTGTGCCAACACTGGTTTACTTCACATAGCCTGAGCTCAGATCATTATTTCTGACGACACACACACACACACACACACACACACACACACACACACACACACACACCCCACACACTTGGCCTGCTTGCCCACCCAAGTGATGCAGCTCTCCTGGGTTTATCTCATTCCTTGACACCTACACACCGTTTCTGTAATGAGCCTTTCTCCACACAGATGCACATTTATTAAACAGATGCCCATTTGTGATGACAGGTACGCGTGTGTGTGAGCGTGTGTTTGGGCGTCCAAGCAATCATGCACCTTGCGCATCTCATTTGAACTTTAAATGTGCGAGACGGGTGGTGAGATCTCACTTCACACAAACAGAAAACCCAGCCCAGGGCTTTATTTAGCTCTCTCTCTCTCTCTCTCTCTCTCTCTCTCTCTCTCTCTCTCTCTCTCTCTCTCTATGTATGTGTGTGTGTGTGTGTGTTTCCATTCCCTGTCTACATGATCCAAGAGATGCAAGATTGCATCTATTCCAATATTGGATAATGGACTGTAAAAACAAAACAAAACAAACAAACAAACAACAACAACAACCAAAATAAATGGTCAATAGCAATAATAGTTATAGAAATCAATATATATATTTTGTATTTAGCTTAAGTATAATTTATATTTTTATGAAATTAATATGATTTGTAATTGTATATTTAATTTAGTTACAACATTAAAAGTTGAGTGTGTGAGTGAGTGAGTGAGTGTGTGAGTGTGTGAGTGAGTGAGTGTGTGAGTGAGTGAATGAGTGTGTGAGTGAGTGAGTGAGTGTGTGAGTGAGTGAGTGAATGAGTGTATGAGTGAGTGAGTGAGTGAATGTGTGAGTGAGTGTATGAGTGAGTGAGTGAGTGAGTGAGTGTGTGAGTGAGGGGTGTGAGTGAGTGAGTGAGTGAGTGAGTGTGTGAGTGAGTGTATGAGTGAGTGAGTGAGTGAGTGTGTGAGTGAGTGTGTGAGTGAGTGAGTGAGTGAGTGTGTGAGTGAGTGTGTGAGTGAGTGTGTGAGTGAGTGAGTGAGTGATGAGTGAGTGTGTGAGTGAGTGAGTGAGTGAGTGATTTGGAGTGAGTGGTGTGAGTGAGTGAGTGAGTGTGTGAGTGAGTGAGTGTATGAGTGAGTGTGTGAGTGAGTGAGTGAGTGAGTGTGTGAGTGAGTGAGTGAGTGAGTGTGTGAGTGAGTGAGTGAGTGAGTGAGTGTGTGTGTGAGTGAGTGAGTGAGTGAGTGTGTGAGTGAGTGAGTGTGTGAGTGAGTGAGTGAGTGAGTGAGTGTGTGAGTGAGTGAGTGAGTGAGTGTGTGAGTGAGTGTGTGAGTGAGTGTGTGAGTGAGTGAGTGAGTGAGTGAGTGTGTGAGTGAGTGTGTGAGTGAGTGAGTGAGTGAGTGAGTGTGTGAGTGAGTGAGTGAATGAGTGTATGAGTGAGTGAGTGAGTGAGTGAGTGAGGGGTGGGGAGTGAGGGGTGTGAGTGAGTGAGTGTGTGAGTGAGTGAGTGAATGAGTGTATGAGTGAGTGAGTGAGTGAGTGAGGGGTGGGGAGTGAGTGAGTGAGTGAGTGTGTGAGTGAGTGAGTGTGTGAGTGAGTGAGTGTGTGAGTGAGTGTGTGAGTGAGTGAGTGAATGAATGAGCGAGCGAGCGAGCAAGTGTGTGAGTGAGTGTGTGAGTGAGTGAAGGTGGGAGGGAGGGAGGGAGGGAGGGAGGGAGTGAATGAGGGAAAAAGTGATGGATGGAGTGAATGAGTGAGTGAGTGAGTGAGTGAGTGAGTGAGTGAGTGAGTGAGTGATGGGATTGAGCGATTGATGGATTGAGTTAAGTGAGTGAATAATGGAGTGTGTGAGTGTGTGAGTGAGTGAGTGAGTGAGTGAGTGAGTGAATGAATAATGGAGTGTGTGAGTGAGTGAGTGAGTGTGTGAGTGTGTGAATGAGTGAGGGAGTGAGTAATGGAGTGAATGAGTGAGTGAGTTAGTGAGTGAGTTAGTGAGTGAGTGATTGAGAGAGTGAGTGAGTGAGTGTGTGAGTGAGTGTGTGAGTGAGGGAGTGAGTGATTGAGTGAGTGATTGAGTGAGTGATTGAGTGTGTGAGTGTGTGAGTGAGTGAGTGAGTAATGGAGTGAGTGAGTGAGTGAGTGAGTGATTGAGTGAGTGTGTGAGTGAGTGTGTGTGGGGGAGTGTGGGTGTTGTGGGGTGAGTGAGGGGGAGTAATGGGAGTGATTGAGTAAGTGAGTGAGTGAGGGGTGGGTGAGTGAGTGAGTGGGGGTGAGTGGGGGTGAGTGAGTGAGTGAGTGAGTGAGTAATGGAGTGAGTGAGTGAGTGAGTAATGGAGTGAGTGAGTGAGTGAGTAATGGAGTGAGTGAGTGAGTGAGTGAGTGAGTGAGGGGGAGTAATGGGAGTGAGTGAGTGAGTGAGTAATGGAGTGAGTGAGTGAGTGAGTAATGGAGTGAGTGAGTGAGTGAGTAATGGGAGTGATTGAGTAAGTGAGTGAGTGATTTGGGGTGAGTGAGTGGGGGTGAGGGGTGTGAGTGAGTGAGTGAGTGAGTGAGTAATTGGAGTGAGTGAGTGAGTGAGTAATGGAGTGAGTGAGTGAGTGAGTGAGTAATGGAGTGAGTGAGTGAGTGAGTGAGTGAGTAATGGAGGGGAGTGAGTGAGTGAGTGAGTGAGTGAGTGAGTGAGTGAGTGAGTGAGTGAGTAAATGGAGTGAGTGAGTGAGTGAGTGAGTGAGTAATGGAGGGAGTGAGTGAGTGAGTGAGTGAGTAAATGGAGTGAGTTAGTGAGTGAGTAATGGGAGTGAGTGAGTGAGTGAGTGATTTGGAGTGAGTAATGGGATTTGGAGTGAGTGAGTAATGGATTTGGAGTGAGTGAGGGGGAGTGAGTGAGTGATTAATGGAGTGAGTGAGTGAGTGATTTGGAGTGAGTAATGGAGTGAGTGAGTGAGGGGTGTAATGGAGTGAGTGAGTGAGTGAGTAATGGAGTGAGTGATTGATTGATTTTGATTAATTGATTGTTTAATCATGCCTATGAGCCAGTGTGACAGGTCACTCGAATGAAACTATTTTAATCCAAAACAAACCCAAAGTTGTGCTTTCAGCCTGCACGTACTTTATTTCCCATCAGCCCCTTTCAATCACATTTCCCTGTTACATGTCTTTCTGATCATGCTCACCTGTTTTGTTTTTCCCTTGATTAGTATATAAATGCTGAGTTTTCTTTGTGCAACTGCTAAGCGTCTGTAGAACTTGTTGGTGCTTGTAGTATGTTGTATGTTTCTTGCTACATTTCCCCAACTCTTGGTGCACAGTGTTTGTTTGATAACCTGTTATCTATAATAACCCCAGTCACAGTATCTGTTTCATTTTACCATGAATAGAATACTACAGCTCTACAGCATCATTTATTTATCACAGTAAACTTATACCTTATACCTCAATACACAGAAGGACTACACTGAATTCATTGAATTTTAGCCTTCCATTGAATGTCCTCCCTTTTTTAACAGCAACGTTCATGCTAATTGGATCTGAATCTTTGCAATAGGATCTGGAAACATTCGATTTGTAGATCTGTGCCTCCTCTCTTTAGTTAGGATGGCTAATAAAGGGAGAAAGAAAGAACGTTGGATCAGATATCACAGCAGATATCGAGCTATAACCAGAAATCTGACACTTCCATAGACGTGTGATTCATCAGTGAAACCGACAAACAAGAGAGCAGTATCAGAGTACATGTAAACATCCTTCTCTCTGCTTCTCTATCTCCCTCTCCGTCTCTCGCTCAGTTAAATGACTCATGTCATCCTACAGCAGACTGTGCTGCGTTTCTCCGAGCTCCCTGTTGCACTCTTTTTTCACTTTATTTCACAGTACATGAGAGCTTTGATGCATAATGTAACAAAATTGGAGAGTGCAGGAACAAAAATCTTTTGTTTAATGCGATGAAATACAGACGCTGAAAAATACGTTGACTTAAAAGATATAGGATTTGGAGTTAGCTTGCTAGGTACTGGGTCAAGAAGAAGGAAAAGCACAATATAGCTGAAGCAGCGATTAGTGGGGCCAAGCACTAAGGGTGCAGCAGCATCTCTTACACTATAGCTCTGAACATAACCCTATGTTATACAGTGGAAATCTCAAACATTTACTGTTTTTATGGTCTGATGTTAATTGGATCGCTTTATAAAATAGCGAAAATTCCTTCACCGTTTATCTTGACATCACTTACGGTGTAGCGCTGATTCAGAGTAGTTCTGTACGTTTCTTTTAAATTTACCAAAAAAGAACTAGAACTTTGGTGGAAAGTTCTTGAAGCTTGTTTCTATCACCTATCCTTGGCACTTTTCTCCAATGTATCTTGTAGAACTTTAGCCTTGGGTTTGAACAAAGCTCAGAACTGAAGTTTCACTTTTGTTTCTTTACTCTTTTCATCACCTTTCTGCCTGACAATGAAGTCTCTTCTGACAGCGCATGTCGCTAAACGTACACATTCTTTCCAGAAATAGTTCCATAAAGCCAGCTATGTTTTTCAGAGAAGGTTATACACACAGAGTCATGATGATAAGCGGTGTATGTCTCCAAGCTTCACTGTTCTGTCAGCATATGTGTATGAGGTGTGTGTGCACAATAAAACTCTTCAGAAGAGTTCCAAGAGTCAAGAAAAGTCTGCGTTTCACAGCATCTCGACAGTTCTCTTTCTCTCCTGAGTTTTTCCCCCCATGAATCAAATCTATACTATACTGTATACAGAACCTTCACTTCATAATAAACTAAAATGTCATCCCGTTCTCTCCGTCTCTCTTTCCGTATCTCTCTCAGAAGACCGGAAGCTCTTTGTGGGGATGTTGGGGAAGCAGCAGAGCGAGGAGGACGTCCGCAGGCTCTTCGAGACATTTGGCCAGATTGAGGAGTGCACCGTGCTCCGGGGGCCTGATGGGGCCAGTAAGGGTCAGCACCTACACACCTCCCTATCTCTACCCCATTCACCCTGACCACTCCTTCTTCGTCCACTCTGTTCCTCTCACCTCTGGTTTATCTTATCATTATACTCTGTCACTGGCTTTCTCAATACATCCCTGTTTTAGGTGCGAGTACGGTTCAAATGTCCCGAGCCCACTAGCAAGAGCTTTTCATCTTTTCTCTCATCATTTATACATTTTATTCCTTTAAATTGGTACTAATTATTTAAGATGGTATAATGATACAGTATTTTGCTGTTTGAGAAATCTATGTCGTTTGTACTATGTATAGTTTTTTTTAAGTGTTGGACCATATGCACAAAATAATTAGCATATAATCATCTGGAGCCCTAAAGGAGTGCTTTGAGGGTGAAAAAGAAACAGCTGCACATTAAATAAAAGCTGTTAATAAGGCGTGTCTAGTGACAATAAGGTTCCACATCCTTAATATCGTAACATCTTTTGCAACCAATCAAGTTTTAAGCCTTAAGTTTAGATTTACTGACTAATAACCACATTAAAAGGACATTAAATACTCCACATTCATAAACCAGGTCAAAGTTGTCTGGAATATAGAGTCTGTGCTGGGCACACTGGGCATGCAGTGTGGTGGGAATACACACTGGATGGGATTGCATCACAGGACACCATTAATAAATATTCACATCTCAGGGCAATTTAGCATAGCCTAGCACACTTTTTTTGGTAGGAAGGTAGGAAGAAAATGGAGAACCTGAACATGTGAGGAACATGTAAACCTCATTCATACATTAAACCTGAGCTCAGGATTAAAGCAGGGACCTTGGGTCTATGGAGTGTTTGTAGGATAGGTTCTGGATCTACCACAACTTGGTTATTGAAGATGCTCTTTTATCTTTATTATCCAGTTTAGCTAAAATTATGGCTTAAATAGAGAAAATGTATTTAATAGATAGAGCCTATTGAAAACCTCCAGCACTGAAAGCTGTACCCGGGGAAGAAAACAACACAAAAAGATGCACAAAATGTGTTCAAGTAGCTCAGTGAACTGAACGATCCAGCCAAAAAATAATTGAAGCACACACTTCACACAATTCATGCAGGAAACCTTACCCATATGTCCACTGACACTTCTTTTAAACTTAATTCACTAAATTCGAAACCCAATTACAAAGCCAGGTGCATAATTTAGTTCAGTTTGGACATTAGAATAGCAAATTAACAGCAAACCATAAAATCATATCAAATCAAATCATAAAATGACAGTAAGGTATTTGAGTTTTTGACTTTTTGACATCAAACGTTTTTGACACAAAGGCGTCAAAGATGTTGTTTTCAGGCAGAAATGTCACGTGAATCCTATCTCATGAAACTGTATGAGCTATTCTACAAATTTCAATGACATGGTAACTAAACTTATAAATGAATATCAGATGAGATGGTAAAGGACATAAGGTGTCTGTGCTTGCAGTCTCACCAATGAGGTTTGAGCTGGAGAAGTCTAAGGTTCAGTGGATTTGATCAGATCGGACACATTTACACAATTGCACTGAAAATTTATTGTTGAAGTTACTCAAAATTTGTGTACATCTGTGTACATCAGGTCCATGTGATTGAATTGAGTCACATCCCTTCCTTCCTTCCTTCCTTCCTTCCTTCACTCTCTTCTTCCTTCCTTCCTTCCTTCCTTCCTTCCTTCCTTCCTTCCTTCCTTCCTTCCTTCTGTCCTTCCTTTTTTCCTTCCTTCCTATCTTTTTTCCTTCCTTCCTTCCTTCCTTCCTTCCTTCCTTCCTTCCTTCCTTCCTTCCTTCCTTCCTTCCTTTCTTCCTTCCTTCCTTCCTTCCTTCCTTCCTTCCTTCCTTCCTTCCTTCCTTCCCTCTCTCCTTCCTTCCTTCCTTCCTCAGCAGTTTGACAATGCTAAGAATGACCGTTTTAGTTTTTATCCATTTATAGTTACATTTAATGCTGTGGAACATCCATGAACATCCTTTTTTCAATTACACTTTCACATTTACACGGTTGCACTGAAAAAGTTTTGTTGAATTTCCTTAAATTAAAATAAATTCAACTTTACTTAACTTAAATTTTATCATTTGTGTACATCAAGTTCATGTGATTGAATTGAGTCACATTCTTTCCTTCCTTCCTTCCTTCCTTCCTTCCTTCCTTCCTTCCTTCCTTCCTTCCTTCCTTCCTTCCTTCCTTCCTTCCTTTAGACACATTTATCACAATTAGTGATTTGTCCATGTCTTAAGTTTAGGTTTACTGGATAAGCCCTGAACTCTGAGCTCACACCTGAGCTGAGAATTAAACCCACAATGCTGGTGTTTCTTAACAGACTCATTTCCGCTACACTATTCTACCATACACTCTTTAATCCCCTAGGTTTAATCCTTTATTTATACTGTAGTTCCCATCAGCACCAACATCCTCATGAGATTTCACACTGCAATAATGTGGTTTATGTTAATAATACGTGAATCGATCACGCTCACTGTACATCATTTAATCCAGTCATTAAAAACGTGTTTAAATTAAATTTAGTACGGTTTGTTGAGAAAACGGTTTGTTGAGAAAAATAATGTTTTTATGTAAAATATCTGGAATCAATCCGATTGAACACATTTATTTTTTTCCGTCTGTCCACTTACACTTAGTTATCAGATCATCAAGGATGCATGTTAATAACTGGTGTGACCAGGTGTCAGTGTCGTGACCTAAAAAACTCTCCGGTGCTTCGTTAGAAGTATAAGTTGACAAAAAATGACTGAAAACTGAAATAAAAATAGTTTTTGGCTTTGAACTCTTCAGTGCTGCTCATGCACATGGGCTGTGAATAAAACAGTACTGAAAAAGTCTTCATCAAAAACGTGCCTTTTTCTCAGATTTGTAGCGTTATTGCATTTGCACCTTCGCCTCCTCTCCTCTCCATGCAGCCTATACGGGATCTACTTCTCTCTCTCTCTCTCTCTCTCTCTCTCTCTCTCTCTCTCTCTCTCTCTCTCTCTCTCTCTCTCTCTCTCTCTCTCTCTCTCACACCTATTCAGTCTTTCCCTCAGCAGACGCCTGCCTCTCACACCTTCACTCTCTCTCACCTTCCCCTTCTCTCTCCACACCTTTAGTTCTCCACTTTCTTTAGTCCTTCAATCAATACAAACACCTCCTACTGATCCTCTACTTCCCTTCTCTCCATCCTACACCTGTGGAAAGAGGTTTTTTTTTTTGGGTTGATTAGACACTTCCTTGTAGTTGCACCGGGGTGAGTTCCTGTAATCCACTAGCTGCTGTTCTGTCTTCTTGTTACTGGGATAAAGATGCTGCTTCTTCAAATCAGGGAAGAGCTGGTATAGGAAAATAATCAGTTTTTATTCATTATTATTTATTGTCCGGCTTTCTTTCTTTCTTTCTTTCTTTCTTTCTTTCTTTCTTTCTTTCTTTCTTTCTTTCTTTCTTTCTTTCTTTCATTCTCTGTGAATTTCTTTCTTTTTTCTATCCTTACCTTTAGCCTTCTGTCACCTTCTTTCTTTCTTTCTTTCTTTCTTTCTTTCTTTCTTTCTTTCTTTCTTTCTTTCTTTCTTTCTTTCTTCTGTCTGTCTGTCTGTCTGTTTGTTGTTCTTTCTTTCTTTTTTCATTCACTCTGAATATTTTTTTTCTATTTCTAATACCCTTTTTCCATGTTCTTTCTTTCTTTCTTTCTTTCTTTCTTTCTTTCTTTCTTTTTCTCCTCATGTGTTTTTTTTCTTTCCTTATGAATATCTGTTATTTCTACTACAGCAGTTTGCCCATGATTAGAATGACAATTTAGTTTTTATCCATTTACAGTTACATGTAATGCTCTGGAGCTTACACTTACACAACATTCATTCCTTAATCAGCCTCTCTGTTTTCTCTCTCTCTCTTTTAACTAATGATAAGAAAAAAAGCACTCAGTTTATCACATAATGCAGATCGCATCACTAATAAAGCTCAAATTTCTGTGTGCTGAAAACTTTCCCATTGTGCTTTCCTCAAGGCATTTTCCCCCATTGACATTGACTCACACCAAAATCTATTTTTTAAAATAAATACAACATTTTTTTTTTTGCAGGCAGCACACGTGTCCTACATATCCCATAATCCAGTCCAAAAAATAGCATCATAATATTCCAGCACAGTGGGGATGATACTGTGGGTTCTGTATGAACCTCATTAACACACAAACATTCACAATTCACATGACACCTTTTTTTTGCTAATTGGGAAAACTTTTTTTTTTTTTTCAACTTCTTTCGACGATAACGCATGATTGAAACGTGTCAGGTTTGTAAAACAGCACCCCCTCTTGGTGATTAATTTACAGTTTTGCCATGTGATAAACAGATTCAGCTCAAATTCACACCGATTTCCCCCAGTGATTAATCAACATCGCTTTACTTCTCTCACAGTCAGCACCTGACTAACCACTCCAACTTATCTTAATCCAAATAAAGTGGAACTTAAGAAAGTGCAGTAAAAGTTGTTATGTCACTTTTGGTTGGTTGTTGTGTCTGAGAAAGAGAGAGACGTAACAAATGTAAAGAGACCAGACGCTGTTTTGAGGCAGATGTATTGAATCAAAGGAAAAAGTCAAAATAATAAACAAAAGATCTTTAACTGAGACTTAAAACAAAAGCAAAAAAAATCATATTGTTACTTTTCTTATTAAAGGCTTAACGAAAACAAGAGAAAAGGCAGGATTCCTACAGTTCCAGGAAGCAACGAAGGATATTGTAATTATCCACTAATTACAGAGTGCAATTGTAATGTGTGACATCTATATCTGTATGTACAGAGAAGAAGATGTTAAAATATTTACATATACAGTGGAACCTCGGCATACGAATTTCATTTGTTCTGGAGGCGAGTTTTTAAGGCGAACATTTGTATTGCGATACGAATTTTCCCATAAGAAATAATGTAAATGTAAATAATCCAGCCACCCAAAAATTTAACCAATATTACCAATACGATGCGTATGTAAACTGACCCAATCCAAGCATTCCATATCAAGGGTCCTCACAGGAAGTTGTGCCACCAAGCTTGGGCTAACAATAGAGCAGAGCACCCACACCACCAATCTGTCAACAAAAAAACACCCAAAAAATCGCCTAGCTTTTGAACGCATGCCGAAGACAACGTTGGTATCGTGGGTTGACTCTTTCAAAACAGCTTTCACTGACTGAAAAATAATTCGTAGAATTCATAAACTCGCTTCGGTTGGCTCCACTTGGCTTTCCACTGTTGCAAACAAGTTTGACACACGCGCAACTTAGCCGGCGTTCGGTTTGGTTTGGTTCGTTTGTATGCTGAAAATGTTTCATATGAAATTTCTTGCAATATTTCAATTCTTAAGGCGAAAATTCATAACGGAGGGCATTCAAGGTGTTCAATATGCCAAGGTGTAAATGAGCAGACAAGTTACCCCGCTAATGTCTTATATGAAAGTAGACACTCATTGGGGCAATGTTCCATTGTCTGTACCGCTTATCCGATCTATTCTCAGGTCACGGGGAGCCTGTGCCCCTCTCAGGCATCATCGGGCATCAAGGCATGAACAGAGTGCCAACCCATCGCAGGGCACACACACTCTCATTCACTCACGCAATCACACACTACAGACAATTTAGAAAACCTACAATGCATGTCTTTGGACTGGGGAGGAAACCCCCGAGGCACAGAGAGAACATGCAAACTCCACACACACAGCGGAGGCAGGAATCGAACCCCCAACCCTGGAGGAGTGAGGCAAACGTGCTAACCACCAAGCCACTGTGTAGGGACAATGTATTCTTAGATATTTTTTGCACAAATGTTTCTATCTTCAAATTAAATGGTGATATTTTCATTCCCATTTCTGCTCTTTGAGATGTGCTTGTTCATAAGCATCTAAAACTTCTGGTCTTTGAGATGTGCTTGTTCATAAGCATCTAAATCTTCTCACACATCTCACACTGAAAGCCAACAGAGTCCTGACTCATTTTATATCAGACTCACAGCCAGAAAATAATTAATTTCTTTATACTAATTGTCCCATAAGTCACCAGCAGAACGGACTGTCTGTATACTGGTAAAAATGGTTCAAAGTTATTGCTAATTAAATATAAGTGAAATATATTTTGTGGCATGTAACCAACAACCTGATCAAATCATGACATTTAGCACACTAGAAAAGTGCACTTGGCTTGCAAGCTAGCAATTAAAACATCATGTGATGATAGGCATTCTGACCTTTTCTGAAAAATTGAATGAACTGAATGAAACATTCGGGTTGTTTAACTGAAATATATTTATCTTCTGTGGCACGTAACCAACAATTAGACTAGATCCTGATATCCACTGTGTAAGAAAAGTGCATGTAGCTAGCATGTTAGCAAAATAACCAATTTAAAGTGACTGACTTTTACATTTTTACAGTCTGGTTTGATTTGCATATTCACGTTAAAGGCGTTAAAGGTGAAATTGGCTTCCATGCTTCCTCTTCCTTTTTATCTTCATCTGATGAAGAGGATTCGTGTCAAATGAATCGGTCGTTATGTCCGCTGATTTTGTCGCTAAATTTAGTGTAGTAATGGTTTAGAATTATCGCTAGAAGTGGAGGTTTGTGTGGAATGTGGAACAGTGAAACATCCCCAGTTCCGGTACATAAAATAAAAGCACTGTTGGAATGTTGCTTATCCAGTTAAATTAGTGGACTGGAACTAACTAGTGTATAATTCTTTAATAAAGTATCACAATTGTCACTTTTTAGGTTAGAAATGTAGGGAATTTTCGAGCATGGGAATTGCCTAGGCAACAATATGAAACCAAAAATCAGAAATAAATCCCTATTATTTAAATTTTATTTATTGTTTTCATAAATGAAAAGTATAAAAGAATGTTAAAGCTGTTTTTAATAAGTTTTTCAAATTCAGTGACATCTGAAGTGTTTCAATAAACGTCACTGTTCTTTACTGAAATCATACATAGAATTTATCCACACAGGGTTCAGTAGGCAAGACATGAGACAAGTCTCATCCCATTTTCATGAAGCTACCAGAAGTGAAAATACATTTTGCTTGTGTGTGTGTGTGTGTGTGTGTGTATGTGTGAGTTTGTGTGTCTCAATTCCTTGTGGTCTTTAAAAATCTCATCGCAAATGATCTTGGCAGCGGCAGTATCAAGGCTGAATTCCAGGAACTCAACCCCCCCTCCCTCTACTTCAAACCAGACCAAAACACTTTCCTTCTGTCCCGCTATTGATGCAAATTCATACGGCCTCTCAGAGTCTCTCTACGCTATAAAAAAGGCCAAGAAGTTTAATATGCATGTCTCTTTTCTTTTTTCCCCAGCTCTCCCTGAGGGAGCATGCGTAGAGTTCAGGCCTAGTCGTAATAATAGAGATATGGCTTTTAGTTCCATAATTATGATGTGCTATACACGTCGCCCATTCAAACAGAGCGAATTCATGCATGCATATTATTTTCGCTGTGAATTCAAAAGGGAGCATGAAAACCTCACAGCTAAAAGCTGCCACAATTTTTTTTTTTTCACACCCCACTCCCCCCTCGAACATTTCACCAAGCTGCACAAAGGCCTCAAATTTGCACTGTAATTTCTGAGTCCCTCATCACTTTCATTTCACTGAAGGTTTGCGATTCTCGGCTCTCCGCAATTCTCTTCTATCTGGGTCAGGAGGAAAGTTGGTCGCTGAAGTCGCTTTTGTGTGCTTTTAATGCGCCGGATGTGAAGAAAGTAAAAGTTTCGTTTGCGCCGCAGCTGCCTCGAGGATCGCTCGCTCATGTATTGACCACTGCAGGGCTTGTTGGAAGGATGTTTGCGCTGTAATAGTCCTGCTGCCTCCGCTGTGCCGGTGAAAGATGCCGAGTCTCGGAGCAGCACGCCGTCCACTCTACTTTGCACTCTAAAGGTTAAAGCCTTTTTGTTCCCTCAAAACGGAGGCATGCTTTCAGAGCGGTGTGATAGCACGGTGAAGATTTCATCTCGATCTGGAGGGGGTGCTGGGTTTACGTACACATCGGGAACCTTCACTTTGTCTAGAACAAATCTTTCAACGCTCTTTCACTTTTTCTTTCTTTTTTTTGTTCTCCTTTTCAGAATATGGTTGATCATTTAACTTTTTTTTTCTGATTTTTCTTCCAGATCTCCATTCACCAGCAGCTACCAACTCTTTTGTTTTATATCGCTTATAGCTTCTTGCATTGATGGGGAACAAGCTGGACATACTTCCTCCGTTAAAAGTCTCTTTTTATTAATTTTTTACTTAGAAGTGAAGTCAAAGTTCTTGGCTGGGGTCAGGAAACAGGCAGACAGTGTTATCACAGTTTTATCCATAAGCCATGAGAGCACAACTAGACGCTAACAGCGCATGATGAAGAGGAATCTTACACGTGTAAGACTTGATGAAGAACAGATGGCCAAACAGAGTCACGTGTTTACTCTTGATGCTTTAAATACAAAAAGATCTGTTAATAGTTGCATGGGGAAAGTAATTCATATCCAGATCTGTCTTATTCTGTGTTTAATTCCATCTTGCAGGGTTGCCAGGCATTTTTCAGTCAGTCCCTCTAGGATTTTCCACATTTTTTTGTGATTGTTGACCAAAAATGCTCGATTTTGCTGAACCGTTTTTCCAACTTTTATTCTACTTAAATTCACAAAATTGCAAGGATTCTTCTTTAAATCTCCTTCCAGTGAAGACACATGTAATGACTTTCTATTGTAGCTGTACTCATGTTCAGGGCACGTCAATCGAAGAGAAATTTGGTCAAATGTGTGTCGTGATGATGTCACACGATCTCCTAAATTTGCAGAAAATCGGAGGTAATTTTGAAACATCGCAAGCTCTGAGGTTTTTATTGTATTGTCTTATTGTATGTTGAAGATTTTACGGTAATTTCTGCCACTGGAAAATGGTGAATAGCATTGGAGTTAATAGCATCTAGAACACATCTATTATATCAAGCATTTGCCTTCATAAAAAGTGACAGATTTGATAAAACACATTACATTTGTTTTTATTTTTTGCTGTAGCATGAATGAAAGAGACACAAAAAATACAGTACAATAATATACACCATTGTAACAAACGAGAGACATCACCCGAAGCAGGGATCGAACTCGGATCTTGGTGGAAGTCGCGAGCTCCCACGCGTAGTTTAGCAGACCCACATGCAGGATAAATTAAACTGCTGCTTTATTAATATAACTCAAAACAATTCAGATACAGGACATTGGACAAATAAAACATGATTAACAAAATATAATGATAACATGGGAACCTGAAATATAACAGCGCCTGACCAAACAAACAACAAAACCCAACAAACTATGACTGGCGAAGACAGATACAAAAGGGCTGATATATATAGGACAGAACATTAGGGTAAATGGGGAACAGGTGACAAAGCAGAACAAAAGGGGGGGCGTGGCACAAAACATGTGGGGACTACACAAATAAAAATGCAGGCTATGAAGAATCACCTGCCTTTTCGGACACCCCTCCAAATCACTGAATTTAGGTGTTGTTTTTCAGGGCATGTGCTTGGTCTTGGCCCCTTAGTTCCAGTGAAAGGAACTCTTAATGCTTCAGCATGCCAAGGCATTTTGGACAATTTCATGCTCCCAACTTGATAGGAACAATTTGGGGATGACCCCTTCCTGTTCCAATATTACTGCTCACCAATGCACTAAGCAAGGTCCATAAAGTCATGGATAAGCGAGTTTGGTGTTGAGGAACTTGACTGGCCTGCACAGAGTCCTGACTTCAACCTGATAGAACACCTTTGGGATGAATTAGTGCAGAGACTGTGAGCCGGGCCAAAACTGGGACGTCTGCCTTTACATGCACATGAATATAATATGGAGTTGGCCCGCTCTTTGCAGCTATAACAGCTTCAACTCTTCTAGGCAGGCTTTCCACAGGGTTTTGGAGTGTGTTTATGGGAATTTTTGACCATTCCTCTAGAAACGCATTTATGAGGTCAGGCAATGATGTTGGAGGAGAATGCCTGGCTTGCAGTCTCTGCTCTAATTACAAGCAAAAATTGTAAACAGTGGTGCTAATAAATGATTTAGGCTTTTGAGTCATATATAAATATATATAAGGAATCAATAATTACAAAGAAAACAATTAGTGGTGGGTTAGTGTGATGCAGGATAATGTGAAGGGTTGTTAATTTTACCGTGCCAGGCATCCATTATGTCCTGAAATGTTTGTCATCTTATAATACCGCAATTTTCAATGATTATTATTTTTTTAAATTTAAATAAAGAATATCCGAATATCCTTTTTATCCGTTTATAGCTGGAATGTTGTGGAAAGTCTGCAAAGCAGGTTAGCACTTGTTATTGCTTTGCTTTCTTTAATTTGCTGAATGTAAAATAGAAACAAAGTCATGTTTTAAATAATAATAATAATAATAATAATAATAATAATAATAATAATAATAATAATAATAATAAGCCACACATTAAAATACAAAAAAAATGAGCTGAAGTAATAGAGCTAAAATATGAAATAACTGAATTGAAAGAAATCCTGCAATGCTGATTTAATGTGTTACCAGATTTTATTTTTTCCCTTCTGACAGTGTAAATGACTTTTTAAGTCAAGAGGTAGGAAGGGAGAGTAGGAATGGTGAAAATAAATCAATCCATATGAGGAAACAGGAGTGTTTACATGTGTGATGTTGAACATGTGATCTTGCATGTCCTTTGGAGGCTGGTTTATGAATTTGATTTAACACCTCATCAGTATGAGCACGTAAAAAATATTCATCCAGTCTGGAGATGACCCTTAAGGAGATTATGTGGCGTTTCAATGGAGAGGTAAATATTCATTTGTATATTCACGAGCTGAGAGCTGGAATGTTGTGTGTGTGTGTGTGTGTGTGTGTGTGTTTCCTGCATCGTAGCTCTCCTGGGTGAAGCGATCAGCAGCTGTAATTTGAGTGAATCATTGTTTTGCTGCCTGTGGGTTCAACATGATGAATATGTCGTATATGAACGAATCTAATTGGGTTTCTGAGCAGCCATTTAAAAAGGCACCAGCAAGAAAAGACGAAACCTGAAAGATCTACATTTTACTCTTTCCCAGAAAATCCAAAGTAGTGAACATGTTTTTATTCACGCTGGTCTGAATTTATCGGAACACAATAGCCTGATGACCTAAAATATGGAGCTGTGTCTTTGTAGAAAAACTTTTTTTAATGCATTTTTCAGGCCAGTAATGTATGTTGTGCTGTTCTGGGAAGGTTGTGGAATTCTCAGATCTGATTAGTAAGAAGGTGTAACAACTAGGTGAGAATATGGTGAAGGTTTCGGAGAGGAATCCTTGGTTATTTACCATTTGAGGAAAGAGTCTCCAGTGTCAGAGATTTGTAACTGTCAAGCTGTGTTCACACATACAACAGCTTGCATCAATAATACGACTGGAGGTCACTTCTATTCAATGAGAGCTGATGAGAGACTTCAGGTGAGTGACAGCAAACGTTAGCAATTAGATGTGGGCATGTCCAGTGTTGTAAAAAGCTTAGAAATGCAAATATGAAGCAACTTGTTGCAGCAAGAAAGAATTTGAGTGAAGACAGTAGAGCTCATATTATCTTGCCAAAAGTTTTGGGACACCCCTCCAAATCATTGAATTCAAGTGTTTTCCAGGGGTTGGGCTCAGCCCCTTAGTTCCAGTGAAAGGAACTCTTCATGCTTCAGCATACCAAGACATTTTGGACAATTTCATGCTCCCAACTTTGTGGGAACAGTTTGGGGATGACCCCTTCCTGTTCCAACATGACTGCACACCAGTGCACAAAGCAAGGTCCATAAAGACATGGATGAGTGAGTTTAGTGTGGAGGAATTTGACTGGCCTGCACAGAGTCCTGACCTCAACCTGATAGAACACCTTTGGGATGAATTAGAGCAGAGACTCAATGATCTGTAGGGGTGATCCAAAACTTTTGGCAATATAGTGGATTATCTATGGCAAAGAGCACAAGCTGCTTCTGCTTCACCTCGTCTGATATGATGCTGCTGCATTGTATATAAAAACTCCAAATTTCCCTCTATGGCCTTTCATTTAAGCCTCAAGAAAACTGCTTAGGAAGGCTAGCTGCACCACAAACTGAGAAACATTATTATGTTACTATGGCAACCAATAGTAGGACTTCATAGTATAGCTGTATGTGTGAAAGTAGTTTCAGAGGTAAAGCTGTAACTTGTCGAGGTAGAGGACAGAGAGCTTATCACTTTATCTGTCGTATAAATTTAAGAGTCTATTTATTTTAAAAGAGCGGGGGAAAAAGAGAAGCTGGGGAGTGAAAGATCCCTGCGTACATGATAACAGGAACGAGCTTGCTTTATAGACGTTCCGTAACTTTAAAGGTAACAATAAACAGATAAAAAATATATTACTTAATTTAAAAAAAAAAACAAAAAAAAACAGGATGTAGAATTATTAGCTAACAAACAAACTTCTCCATGGCTTCACCCCAGGTTGCATCATGCCACCACACCATTTATTCTTTTCCTATTACAACAAACCCCATTGTGTGTTATTCCATATAAACTGTACTCTTTACTATCATTCATAATATCCCCTCGAGCCTATAGTAAATAAGAGTAAACAGCCTGAATAACTGCATGGACATATTGATCAGCTTGCTCGGAGTAATTCAGTTTGAAAATCCAGTCTTTATTTAATATATGACCTGAATGCTGTTTGCTTCTTATGCTTCTTATGAAAGTATGAGATAAACAGAAAGCAGCATAGTGAAAAGTATATCAGTGCTAGGTGTACTAATCCACCTATTGCCTAAAATTACACTCACAGAGCCTTCAAGAAGGATTACAGTGCTGCGATTTTGTCATCATAATCTCCATTATAAGCGACTGCACACAGATCACCATGTGTAAATATGAAACAAATTAATAATCACAAACAAGGCTCTCGGGGGGGGGGGGGCAGCTGTCTAGGGTCTATGTGGTGGGCATGTGAGAGAGAGAGAGAGAGAGAGAGAGAGAGAGAGAGAGAGAAAATGGAGAGAGAGAGATTAGTAAAAGGACGTGTTGCTCCATGCAGCTAATGCATTCAGCACAATTATACTGATTTATTCAGTACGCCGCACCCTGCACACACGAATGGCAGAATACATTAACAAAGCCGATAACATGAAAACAATGGTAATGAGTGTGTTTGCCCTCTTCAAGACCCGGTCTTTCTCTCTGTCCCTCTCTCTCTCTCTCTCTCTCTCTCTCTTTTATTCCTATCTCTCTCTCTCTCTGTCCCTCTCTCTCTCTCTCTCTCTCTCTCTCTCTTTATTCCTATCTCTCTCTCTCTCTGTCCCTCTCTCTCTCTCTCTCTCTCTCTCTCTCTCTCTCTCTCTCTCTCTCTCTCTCTCTCTCTCTCTCTCTCTCTCTCTCTCTCTCTCTCTCTGTGTGCAGGCTGTGCCTTTGTCAAGTTTTCCAGCCATTCAGAAGCGCAGGCAGCCATCAATAGCCTGCATGGTGGCCAGACCATGCCGGTGAGTGTTTACACACACACACACACACACACACAGACACACACACACACACACACACACACACACAAAATCATAGACATTGCTAAATAAACAGTGAGATATTGGGTTTTGATCCTCAGGATGCACAGAGTAAACTGTGAAAGAAAATTCTCTCCTCTGCCCTATTTCTCTCTGTCTCTCTCTCTTTCACTCCCTCTCTCTCTCTATGCCTAATTGGGTTTCACTGATAATTTTGCGCTTTTCTACCTGGCCTGTAAAAGGCCAACGTGAACGATGCCTTCGCTTAAAACCTTACACCAGTTACAAATGCAATTAGCCGCTCACACATTGTCGAACAAATTGCAGCATCATAAATATTCAGAAGTCATTTACTGTTCAGCTCTGAGTCAATAAAGACTTCCAGGTAACATGAGCTGGAGTTTCTGTTACAAATGCTACAATAGCAAATAAGGTTTTCACAACCATATTTCTTTATTAAAATACAATTCTGGATTCTCTGATTTGTATTCTGTAAGCTGTTGTTTCGTTAAGAAGCTCAGAATATCTCAGAAATGTGTTTTACAGCACCATGAATCGTTGTATATGTTCTCTTCACTCTTGTTTATACGGTGTCCCTGAAGGATAACTTAAAAGAAAATTATAAATTGTACAAAAAATAGCAAATTTTGAAAAACATTTTCTCTTAAATAAAAAGAAAAGAACTTAAACCGTAAGCCAAAAAAAAAATACCTAAAAGCTTTATAGAAGAAGTTGCTTTCGGCTACTCCCTGTTCGGGGTCGCCACAGCGGACCAACTGGTCCGCACAACAACTTGGCAAGCGTTTTACGCCGGATGCCCTTCCTAACGCAACCCTCCCATTTTTCCGGGCTTGGGACCGACACTGCATCCAGTGGCTGGGGTTGAGGCATTGGCTGGAATCGAACCCGGGCCTTCCTCATGATAGGCGATTAACCTACCACTGAGCCACCAATGCCTCACCTAAAAGCTTTATAAACCTTAAAAAAGAACTCAGCTTTAAATAAAACAATCAATTAATTTAAAAAAGAACAAAATGTTTAAAGAATAAAATTTTATTGCCTTAAAAAGTAGTAAACCAGGGGGCACAGTGGCTTGGTGGTTAGCACGTTTGCCTCACACCTCCAGGGTTGGGGGTTCGATTCCCGCCTCCGCCGTGTGTGTGGAGTTTGCATGTTCTCCCCGTGCCTCGGGGGTTTCCTCCGGGTACTCCAGTTTCCTCCCCCAGTCCAAAGACATGCATTGTAGGTTGATTGGCATCTCTAAATTGTCTGTATTGCGTGAGGGTGTGTGTGTGCCCTGTGATGGGTTGGCACTCCGTCCAGGGGTGTATCCTGCCTTGATGCCCAATGACGCCTGAGATAGGCACAGGCTCCCCGTGACCCGAGAGTAGTTCGGATAAGTGGTAGACAATGAATGAATGAAAAAATAGTAAACCTTTAAAGGAAAATTAATTGAAAAAAAGAAGAAGAAGTAAACTCTAAATCAAAAGTCAACTTAAAATAAAAGATCATGAATCAAAACAGTGAACTTAAAAAAAAAAGGAAGTCAGTGTTAAGTGAAAACGGTCAACTTCTAAAATATGGCTTTAAATAAATAACCCAGTTTGAATCTAAACAGTAAACTTATATATAAAACAACAAAAATGATATAAAACCAATCGATTTACACAAAATCAACTTTATAAAAGAAGTCAACTTTAAAATAAAACTGTAAACCTTAAAAAAAAGGTTAACGTTAAATTTAATTAACGTAAGGTGAATTCAAAGTTTAAGTTAACTTAAAAAAAACAGGAATCTGGAGTCAATGCTTGGAAAAATGGTCATAATTGTCCAAAAGAAAGTAAAAATTGTCTTCTTTTTCCCCCATTTTTTTTCTTGTCTTTTTTCTTTTTCTTTCATTTTTAATCCGGTTATGTCATGACAAAGCCTGTGCTGTTTTTTAGCCAACTAATATATACGTTTGTGGCTGTGGTTATGTATTTATTCATGGTTAGAATAGATTTAGCAATTTATGCTACACTGTAATTAAAAGTAGCACATGGATAGAAAGCAGATTAGTGGAAATATCTCCACAATCTATAATTTACAGTTGATCATTCCTCCATCTACTTTACACAAGGTCATGGCAAATCTATTCTACCTCTGGAATACGTTGCATTTCTCCAGTGTGACATATGGACCGAGTTACAAACCGAGAATGAATCTAAAGCCATCCAGGCTCTCGTTAATAATCCATGTCATCTATACCCCATCTCTAGTTCCACACCTGTTCCCTTCACAGCCAGTCCAATTCCGAATTAGATTAATAGACAAGATGGTCATGAGTACTCAACCAAGCCGCCGGTACCGCTGGGAATATTATTCATTTGCTCAGTATCTCTGCCACATGTTGTCAACAACGCAACAATGGCTAAACAAAATGGTGCGAGCGAGGAGAGAGCGGGGAATTTGTCCATGATGAGAGGATGATAAGAACGGGTACGGTGCCAGCTGCAGGAGTGGTCTTAGCCAGCGCTGGCACATGAGCATCTGGCATGCGTATTAGCGTACGTAAATATCACCTGGCCGCAAATACATTTGGCCGTAATGAAAGGATTTAATGGAACAGAAAGAGCAGATGCAGACACAGAAGGGCACGGGGGATGGAGGAAATCAGGACTAGAGTCGTCGCTGACTGCTGACTGAACATGCCCGGTGTTAGCTTTGAGTTTCATCATCCATTCTGGAGTTCTTCAGTAAAAGTTCTACAAGTGTGGTTTAGGTCTAAAAACTTCTGGAGCTCATAGAGACTAAAGCTTTGCGATGCGTTCAACATGTTTATGTAAACTTTAGAAGCTTGAGTTTTTCAGAGTTAAGGTGTAATAATGAAGTTAGTAAAGTGTATAAGCTAAATATTAGCTGTCGCAAATGATTAAAAATATTCAGACGTTTGAATCTCATAGTGTGTGCACCTCTATGACAATTAGCAAGAACAGAGATGAGCAACAATTAATGAAAGTTCATCTGTCATCCATGGCATCCGTGTATGGCAGGATGAGAGCAAAACGTTGCCCTGGTGACCCATAATATAAAAATAGCTACATTTCTTTCAACTATACCTCCAGTTCTCTTTGCAGAACAGGCAGCCCTTGGGTCCCATCAAACAATCTTCATCTTATTTCTCTTTTTTCTAGAGTAGAACTTACTACTTTTCAATAACCCTTCTAATGAGCAGCCGAAAGAAGAACAACAACTAGCTGACATATTTAGATTTACTAGCTAGTGTATTGGTTTCATTGATGGTTAATATCACTGCAAACTGGGTTTGATTCCCTGGCAAGGAGCCAAACTATCCACTGGGGGTCATACAAGCCCATCAGTACTCTCAGTGCTGGTTCCAAATCCAAATAAAATGGAATGGTTGTGTCAGGACAAGCATCCGTGTTGAAACTTGTGCCAAATCAAAAATGTGGATCAATGATCTTTTGTGGCAACCCTTATCAGGAACAGCCAAAACAAGAACAACAACTATCTAGTTTATTTATATTTACTAGCTAGTGTAGTAGTTCCTGGTAGTATTATCCACTGCAAACTACAGTGGTGTGAAAAAGTGTTGGCCCCCTTCCTGATTTCTTTTTTTTTTTGCATGTTTGTCACACTTTAATGTCTCAGATAATCAAACACATTTAAAAATTAGTCAAAGATAACACAAGTAAACACATCATGTAGTTTTTAAATGAAGGTTTTTATTATTAAGGGAAAACAAAATCAAAAACTACATGGCCCTGTGTGAAAAAGTGTTTGCCCCCTAAGCCTAATAACTGGTTGGGCCACCCTTAGCAGCAACAGCTGCAATCAAGCGTTTTTGAAAACTTGGGATACAATGGGAGGGTTTTGTCAGGAAGTTCATTCGGCATAAAACCTGTGTCAAATCAAATATGTGGATCTTTGAACCCTCTGTGGCAACCTTTATCAAGAGCAGATGAAAGAACAACAATTAGCTGTTAGGAAGTCCAGATTAAGATGGTTTGGACATGTTCAGAGGAGGGAGAGTGAGTATATTGGTAGGAGAATGTTGGACATGGAGCTGCCAGGCAGGAGGCAAAGAGGAAGGCCAAAGAGGAGGTATATGGATGGAATAAATGAGGATATGAAACTAGTGGGTGCAAGTGTTGAGGATGCAGAAGATAGGGATAGGTGGAGAGAGATGATTCGCTGTGGCGACCCCTGAAGGGAAAAGCTGAAAGAAGAAGATGAAGAAGATTTGTATAGTCTATTAGTTCTCTTGTGGCTAGGATCCCTGAGTTAAATTCCCAGGCACTGGAAGTTGCACAAGCAACTCAGTTCACTCAGTTCTGCTCCCAAGCCTGGATTAAATGGGTTAGTTGTGTCAGGAGGGGATTCCAGGAGCACTTATCAGGAGCACCTGGAAGAACAACAGTAAGCTTGCTTGCTTAGGTGCAACTGACCTTGAACATGTACACCAGTGCAGCACTAGTCATTGATCTAGATGTGTAACACTAATGAGTACACATTATTAAAGAATAATAGAATTCTGAGTGCAGATTTAACACAGAGATAGAGTATAGTCTTGGCAAACCAAAAGAACCAGCAGCTTGTGAAGAGCAGTTACGAGTTGAGTTATCTGACAGCAGAAACAAAAGAAGTGGCTTGTTTTAGTCATCGGGAGTCTGCATCTTTTGCCAGAGGGAAGGAGCTGAAGTATGAGGTATGCTGGTGTGGGAGGGGTCAGAGTATACTTTTAAAGCTCTGATGTATTTGATGTACAGAGATTGTACCGATGGAAAATCATGTCTGATTATTTTTTCCCCACAATCTGTTGAAGTTTTTTCTTGGTGTATGAGTCAGTATTGCTGTACCAGACAGTGATGCTGGATGGAAGGATGCTTTGGATGATTGCTAGTAGCAGCCTCTTTAATCTATACCACTACAGTTTTCTCTGTAGTGTCTCTGTTGGTCCTTGATGATGATGATGATGATGATGGGTTTAGGTCCCATGTAGGCGAGCTGCTGTGTGATCAGGAATTTGAATGTGATTGCTGGTTAATTGACAATTCTAACAGGGTTTTGTGTTTTACAAATTTCCGTAATCATTTCCTTGGTTTTGGAGAATATGGTGGCTATCCTCATACCGTGTCATGCTTGGGACACCTCTTGCCTGGTGGTTGCATGACGTATCATCGTCAATTTATAAGCAAAAAAAGCATTGAAATGAAGAGAGAATATTAGAGTATGCAGTGCATGCAGGTGGTATTTCTGCGGGAGGCGTCTGGCCCATGGGCAGAGTTTATGAGAGATTGTGTTGACGTGCACCATTGAAGTGATGACAGGCACCATTGAGACCCAATGTGATGGTAAAAATATCACAAAGCCATACTGCGGTATGTTTTCAGCTCAGGCACTGTGAGGCACTACTCTTGCATAAATTATTGGCATCTCTTCTCTTATTGCAAATCATTTCAGCTCGCTGGAAAGTGTGTAGATTAGTTTCACTTCAAAATAGGCTGTTAGAAGTGCTCTATTAATCTGCATGAATTCCACAGTGGAAAATTTCTCAAGATAAATAAGGGCAAGAACCGACAAAGGACAAGGTGTATTGTGAAGCTGTTGCATTAATAAAGCAAGGGTTATTTCAGGCAAAAAATGAATTAAGCTTATAAATAGGTTATTTGCATGTTATTTACATGATTTACACCAAAATATGCAGTCATTCATCTTCAGTAATTGCTCCATCCTGGTCACGAGGTAGGAAAACACCACGCATGGGACACCAGGGTATAAGTATTTAACATATCAAGTTAAGATGTTTAAAAGCCCGAAGAAGAGAAATTTCACAAGTCTGGGAATTTTAATCATATGCCCTTAAAAGCACTTTACCCACAATGTTGGAACAGCGCTATGTGTTTAAAAAAAAACGATCATTTTTTGATTATAAGACAATTTTATTTTAATAGCTCTGTGGTAGAGGTAGACTTGGTTAAAGTACACGTGACACACATAAATCCTTTTATTACTGACAGGGCAGCTACTCACAGCTCTACTCTACATTGCTCTTCACTACATAAATCTACTCTACTCTACTCTACTCTACTCTACCTTACTCTACTCTAATCTAATCTAATCTAATCTAATCTATCTACTCTACTCTACTCTACTCTACCTTACTCTACTCTAATCTACTTTACTCTACTCTACTTACTCTACTCTATCTACTCTCTAATCTAATCTAATCTACTCTCTACTAATCTACTCTACTCTACTCTACCTTACTCTACTGTACTCTAATCTACTTTACTCTACTCTACCTTACTCTACTCTAATCTACTCTAATCTAATCTAATCTAATCTAATCTACTCTACTCTACTCTACTCTACCTTACTCTACTGTACCTACTCTACTCTATCTACTTACTCTATCTAATCTACTCTAATCTACTATCTAATCTACTCTAATCTAATCTACTCTACTCTACTCTACCTTACTCTACTGTACTCTAATCTACTTTCTACTCTACTCTACCTTACTCTACTCTACATCTACTCTACTCTACTCTACTCTACTCTACTCTACCTTACTGTACTCTAATCTAATCTACTCTACTTTACTCTACCTTACTCTCCCTACCTTACTCTACTCTACTCTACTCTACTCTACTCTACCTTACTGTATTCTACTCTACTCTACTCTACTCTACTCTACTCTACTCTACTCTACCTTACTGTACTCTAATCTAATCTACTCTACTTTACTCTACCTTACTCTCCTCTACACTTACTCTACTCTACTCTACTCTAATCTACTCTACCCTACCTTACTCTACCTTACTCTACTCTACTTTACTCTACTCTACTCTACACTACCCTATTCTGCTCTACTCTTGCTCTGCTCTATTTTACATTACTCTACTCTACTTTACATTAAACTCTCCTCTACATTACTGTACTTTACTCTACTCTACTCAACTTTACTCTACTCTACTCTACTGCCCTTCTGAAACAACTCTACTACTGTGATTTTAAATTAAAGAGCAGATTTCAGTAGTGTGTGTGTGTGTGTGTGTTCATTTCTGGGTGCATGTGCGTTACTGTTTTAAGCGACAGTGACTGATGTTTATGCTACTGGCCCATGAATAAACAATTTTTCAGTCCTGCTGTAAAAATATAGCCATGAATAAATCTCATATCCTGCTATGTAGTTGTTCTTAACTCCACTGTGACAGATTAAGTGTTTCGTCCTCTTTGAGAAAAGCGGCGAAAGCTTTTTATTTATATTTGTCACAACAGTCAGCATCACGTCTCCGTATCGAGCCTAAACTACGTCAAATAAGTAAACGAACCTTGAAAGAAGACCACGATTTTGTTTTCTTTTTTTCCTTTTTTTAAATTCCATACCGACTCTGCGATGCGACGATGTGACAGACCGTCGGCTGCGTGTCTCCTTTTCTAACTCCGATCTAATCCTTCAATTACACTTTGAGTTATTGTTTTGTTCCTCTTCCTCTTCTTTACATCTCTCTGGCCCATGCAAAATCCAATATCGGTGCTCATCACGAGTGCGGTATGTTCTCCTCGAAATGGGATTAGTTTTTTGAACCCGTGACAAATGCCTCAGTCGGACCTGCCAGAAATGACGGCTCCCCGTTGCAGCTTATCAAATTCGCCGAATTCATTTTTCTGTCAGGACGGAGGAGCCGGCCCCGGCGGTGATTATTGTGTTTGTTTGTGAGGATATGGCTTTCAGCAGGGACGGGGGAATAACGTGTCGCTCTCCTGCCGCATGTGTAATGCCCACTGCCACATCTCCACGTCACGGCATCACCGCATCATCCGTGTCGCCGCAGCCGAGAGGGAATTTAGGCTGTGGCTTGACCTTTCAGGGTGAACGCATATGAGTTTTTCATTTCATTATCTCTTAAGACCTGGGCCATATGAAAAGGAAATATATTTGCATATCATTTTAGACCTATATTTTATACAGTTCCTTTTATACTATTAAAGTTTTTAAGATTTATTCTCTTTTATCTCTGTCTCTTTTTTCTCTCCATCACTTTACTCTTGATCTCTTCTTGCATTTCTCGTTTCCTTACTCTCTGCTTTTCAGCCGTTCCCTCATTCCATTTATCATCTTTTCACCTGTCTTTCTATCTTTCTTGCTCTGTTGTCTCTCTGGCTTTCTACCTGTTTCTTTTTGTCAATCTCTCTCCATTTTTTGTCTTTCCTGGCCTCTCGCTGTCTTTCCGTTTGTCTTTTTCCCAGTCTGTCCCTCACACCTTCTTTCTCCTCTCAAAATGAGCCTGTCCCTTAGTCTTCTATCTGTCTCTCTATCTTACTCTCTGTCTTTCTTTCTATCATTCTGTTTCTGTCCCTGTCTATATTGCTCTCTATATCTCCATCACTTCTCTCTCTCTCTCTCTCTCTTTTCTGTACCTCTCTACTTCTTTGATCCAATTTCTTTCTGTCTTTCAGCTTTCTGTCGTCTTTCTGTCTCTCTCTCCCTTTCTGTCACTCAGTCCGACTTTTTCTCTATTTGCCCTTCTCTTTAACTTCTTCCCACTGTCTCTTTCTGTCTCTCTTTCTCTTCTCTGTCAATCTCTTCTCTTTCTTTTATTCAATCTCTCTGACTATGCCTGTCTCACTCTCTTTCTTGCTACCTGTACCTTTGTCTAGCATTTTCTGTCTCTGTCTTTATTAATATCTCTCAATCTCTCTTTCTATGTCTCTCTCCAGCTTTCGCTCCCGTTTTCCTTTTTTAATTCTCTCTCTCTCTCTCTCTGTACCTGTCTACCTATCTCAATGTATCTGTCTCTGTCTCCATTCTCCTTCTTTTCCTTTGAACTTTGTCTCCATCTCCCTCTTTTCCCTCTATCTGTCTGTCTCTCTTTATATCTGTCTCCCTCTCACTCTGTAACTGTCTTACTCCTCTTCTTTCTGACTTTTTATTTAGTTCTCTCTTTTCCTGTATAATTCTCTCTCCCTGTCTCTATCTCCATTTCTCTTTCTCTCTACGTGTCTCTTTGTCTCTATCACTTTCACTCCCTACCTCACTCTTCCTCTTTCCATCTCACGAGTCATGTCCCCATGCTGGCTGTGTGCCAACCCGATGCATTCTTCACGAGCTGATAAATAAATAAGTGGACATACAGATACACCGAGCGTGAATGTGATCTAAATGCCAGACCTCCCTGCTCCAGGAGAAAGAAAAAAATGATACAGACAGGTAGAGGAAGTAGAAGAAGATGAAGGAAAGAGAGAGAGAGAGAGAGAGAGAGAGAGAGAGAGAGAGAGAGAGAGAGAGAGAGAGAGAGAGAGAGAGAGAGAGAGAGAGAGAGAGAGAGAGAGAGAGAGAGGAGGAAACTCCAGGAGAGAGTGTTCGGAGCTGGAGGGGGATATGTTTGCTAAGCGTCGACCTCATTAAATCCGACAGTCTGGTCTCTCTGCCGGTGGGGGTGTGTGTGTGTGTGGGGGGGTTGGTTTGGAGCGAACGGAGAAAAGGTCAGGAGGTGGAATGAAATGAAATTAGAAAGGACAAAATAGCGCCGCTCTACTCCAGCTCTGCGCAGAATCGATTCGACTAATTGAAACGGCGTCCCGGGCAGCACAGCAGATGGGTCCCTGCGGGCCAAGGAGTGTGTGACAGGATGTGATATGAAACCTGCCGAAGCTCACACACAGCTGCCACAGAGCCACTGCACAGCTGAGGTTCATGAGCAAAGCTGGCCTGGAGCCTCACGCTTCACACTAGCACTGTTTTTTATACGCCTTCAACTTTAAAAATGTTTACACTTGAGCTTTCCAACATAGCAGAGCAGGCCACAACTTAACAGGTTTCATATCACATCCTGTCTCTCTCACACACACACAAACACACACACACACACACACATATACACATCCTGTCAGCAACTTTTACTTCCTTACAAAGTTACAGAGCTTTTTTAATATCCAAAACTGAAAGTGTTCTGACCTTCTTTATAGCACAGGCTCGGTCGGATTCTTGACTCTGAATCTGACTCATTTTCAACAGCAGGTTGTTCCACCAGTGCGCTCGTTCTAATACGTTACCTATATGTTTTCTCATGGTTACATAACTCCAACTGATTATATATGACTGTAGAAAAGATATTATTCATAATCACACACTTCTGTGTTTATAATCATTTAGAATCACACTCTCCGGAGTTTATAATCATTTATAATCACACTCTCTGATTTCACTCAAATGAGGATGAGGTTCCCTTTTGAGTCTGGTTCCTCTCAAGCTTTCTTCCTCTTACCATCTAAGGGAGTTTTTTCTCACCACAGTCGCCTCAGGCTTGCTCATTAGGGATAAATACAAATACATTTAAATATAAGTCTAATAATAATCTTGAACTTTTTGTACTATATTTCTTATGTTCTGTAAAGCTGCTGTGAGACAATGTCCATTGTTAAAAGTGCTATACAAATTAAATTGAATTGAATTAATTGAATTTCTCACTCACAGACTTGTACGACAGATTTAATATATGTAATAAGAGGATAGCAATAAATGTTTAAAAAAATCTGGATTATTTAACAAAGCATGTCATCGGTGAGATGGTGAAGCTTTCTTTAGGAAATTGTTTATTTAACGTTTATGGAAGGAGTATCCAGGGTCAGCACTTTGTAAGAGTTTTGTATCAAAGAAAGTCTTCAAGAGAGAAGAGTCATGACATGCTGCGACTCTTCGTGAGAGAGAAAACGAGAGGCTGATGACTCTAGTGACTCTTTATAGCTGCTAAAGAACTAAGCTAATTTGTGGACATTGAACAAATTTAATGGAGCTATAAACAGATAAAAAATCAACATTTTAAAATTGAATACATAAATATTTAATTAATTACGACGTTCAAGAGGTTTAAGTTTCTATAAAAATAGGATTCATTAAAAAAAAAATCTATATTAATATCAAAAAAAAAAAAAAAAACAGTTTTAGGAGATCATGTGTGTTATTTTAGCTAACTAGGTGAAAAACGAAACTAAAAACTAACTAACTAACTTAACCAACTAACTAAATGGGTGAATGAATTCTCAGTTGTTCTCAAAAGAACATCGCTGTCATATTTTGCCTATTCTGTAACAGTAGCAGAGTTTTGTAATCTGTGTGTGTGTGTGTGTGTGTGTGTGTGTGTGTGTGTGTGTGTGTGTGTGTGTGAGAGAGAGTGTGTGTGTGCACAACTGTCAGCCTTTCAAGCCTCTCTACAACTCACACTAGAACCTGTCTCTGTTCATTGTTCTTCAAATTAATTTGATGCAAAGCGGAGAGTGTTGTCATCAATCCTCCGCTTATATTTTCCACAAATACTTCTGCCAGTGTCGAACAGCTCATGTTCCTCTCAGAAGCGGATGTAATTAGGAAGCTGTATCCACTGACGTGTTGGAAAGCTTTCTGAAGCCTACCGTGGTCTTCACACTTCTCTCCAATGCACACCGCCAGAGCCTCAAGCCTTCACACACAGCCATCACTCATACAGCTCATCAACTCATTGCCAGCACCCATCATTTTTCCTTATGGCAACCCGAGGGCCCAATTAAAGCGTTCGGTGCAGGCCCGGGCTGCGGAGCGCTTTCATGTGGACATTTCTCTTAACACTGGTCTAATAAAATCTGCACGAGAGGCCTGAGCTATGTGACACTGCTACCAGCGATAACAATGAATGAATAATGATGAGTCACAATATCATCACCTTTGTTATTTGTTTCTTATTGTTGGTGTTGGCTGTTCATGGTATTAACTTCTATATTTAAACATATTCCATATATTCATATCAAATTCTTCCCAGTTATTGTCCATGAAATATATTCCTGAATTTTGAAAAATTTAAAAAATAAAGAAAAGAAAATGAAATAAAGAAAAAATAAATAAATAAAATAAATCAATAAATAATTTACGGGAAAAACTGTCACAGGTTTGCTATGAAAAAAAGAAGGATACAATTATATGTATTACAGTGGGGCAAAAAAGTATTTAGTCAGCCACCAGTTGTGCAAGTTCTCCCACTTAAAAAGATGAGAGAGGCCTGTAATTTTCATCATAGGTACACTTCAACTATGAGAGACAGAATGAGGAAAAAAAAATCCAGAAAATCACATTGTCTGATTTTTAAAGAATTTATTTGCAAGTTATGGTGGAAAATAAGTATTTGGTCAATAACAAAAGTTCATCTCAATACTTTGTTATATACCCTTTGTTGGCAATGACAGAGGTCAAACGTTTTCTGTAAGTCGCCACAAGGTTTTTACACACTGTTGCTGGTAGTTTGGCCCATTCCTCCATGCAGATCTCCTCTAGAGCAGTGATGTTTTGGGGCTGTTGCTGGGCAACACGGATTTTCAACTCCCTCCAAAGATTTTCTATGGGGTTGAGATCTGGAGACTGGCTAGGCCACTCCAGGACCTTGAAATGCTTCTTACGAAGCCACTCCTTCATTGCCCGGGCGGTGTGTTTGGGATCATTGTCATGCTGAAAGACCCAGCCATGTTTCATCTTCAATGCCCTTGCTGATGGAAGGAGGTTTTTACTCAAAATCTCACGATACATGGCCCCATTCATTCTTTCCTTTACACGGATCAGTCGTCCTGGTCCCTTTGCAGAAAAACAGCCCCAAAGCATGATGTTTCCACCCCCATGCTTCACAGTAGGTATGGTGTTCTTTGGATGCAACTCAGCATTCTTTCTCCTCCAAACATGACAAGTTTTTACCAAAAAGTTCTATTTTGGTTTCATCTGACCATATGACATTCTCCCAATCCTCATCTGGATCATCCAAATGCTCTCTAGCAAACTTCAGACGGGCCCGGACATGTACTGGCTTAAGCATGGGGACAGGTCTGGCACTGCAGGATTTGAGTCCCTGGCGGCATAGTGTGTTACTGATGGTAGCCTTTGTTACTTTGGTCCCAGCTCTCTGCAGGTCATTCACTAGGTCCCCCGTGTGGTTCTGGGATTTTTGCTCACCGTTCTTGTGATCATTTTGACCCCACGGGGTGAGATCTTGCGTGGAGCCCCAGATCGAGGGAGATTATCAGTGGTCTTGTATGTCTTCCATTTTCTAATAATTGCTCCCACAGTTGATTTCTTCACACCAAGCTGCTTACCTATTGCAGATTCAGTCTTCCCAGCCTGGTGCAGGTCTACAATTTTGTTTCTGGTGTCCTTTGACAGCTCTTTGGTCTTGGCCATAGTGGAGTTTGGAGTTTGACTGTTTGAGGTTGTGGACAGGTGTCTTTTATACTGATAACAAGTTCAAACAGGTGCCATTAATACAGGTAACGAGTGGAGGACAGAGGAGCCTCTTAAAGAAGAAGTTACAGGTCTGTGAGAGCCAGAAATCTTGCTTTTTTGTAGGTGACCAAATACTTATTTTCCACCATAATTTGCAAATATATTCTTTAAAAATCAGACAATGTGATTTTCTGTTTTTTTTTTTTTCTCATTCTGTCTCTCATAGTTGAAGTGTACCTATAATGAAAATTACAGGCCTCTCTCATCTTTTTAAGTGGGAGAACTTGCACAATTGGTGGCTGACTAAATACTTGTTTGCCCCACTGTATATACTGATACACTGACCAGGCATAACATTATGAGCCGCCTTAGACCACCTGCCTAATATTGTGTTGGTCCCCCTTTTGCTGCCAAAACAGCCCTGACCCGTCATGCACTGTATATTCTGACACCTTCAGAACCAGCATTAACTTCTTCAGGAATTTGAGCAACAGTAGCTTGTCTGTTGGATCGGATCACACGGGCCAGCCTTCGCTCTCCACGTGTATCAATGAGCCTTGGCCGCACATGACCCTGTCGCCGGTTCACCAGTGTTCCTTCCTTGGACCACTTTTGAAGATACTGACCACTGCAGACCGGGAACACCCCACAAGATCTGCGGTTTTGGAGATGTTCCGATCCAGTGGTCTAGCCATCACAATTTGGCCCTTCTCAAACTCACTCAAATCCTTACTCTTGTCCATTTTTCCTGCTTCTAACACATCAACTTTGAGAACAAAATGTTCACTTGCTGCCTAATATATCCCACCCACTAACAGGTGCCATGATGAGCAGATAATCAGTGTTATTCACTTCACCTCTCACTGCTCACAATGTTATGGCTGATCGGTGTACATTTGACAAATTTTAGAAAATAAAAATCATATAGCTCACCATAATGACACAGAAATATTTTATTAGGCTATTTTATGTCGTCGGATAAGGAACAAGAGGTCTAAACCCTTGGTAGATAAGAGTCCTTTTCTTACATTTTGATAAAGTTTTGTTGAGTTAAATACAACAGAAAAACAAACACCAGCTTAATCGTTACATTAAGTTTGTAAACAGAGTATTTCATGATAATTGTGTTCATTCCTGACTGCAGATGATGATGGTGTACTGTATGTTTCTGTTTGCGATGTTCTCAGGGTGCGTCCTCCAGCCTGGTAGTGAAGTTTGCCGACACAGATAAAGAGCGAACCCTGCGCAGGATGCACCAGATGGCAGGCCAGCTTGGCATCTTCAGCCCCATGACTATCCAGTTCGGGGCCTATGGAGCCTACACACACGCTGTAAGACCCGATATGTCAATTAGACAATTAGACCTTGCACTTTATTCCGGTCTAAATGACCCATTAGTGATTTTTACTAGATGTAGAATGATACTAAACATCCACTTTCACCATAAACATTGATGTCCTAGTTTCTTTAATGAATATGGAGAATGTTTAGAGGATTAAATCAGGAAATAAAGGTCACTTGAGTCACCATGATAGTCACTCTATCTGCATAGACGTTATTGTTTTATATGACAATAACAATTCTAATTGCATTATTATAAAATTAAAAAAGATGGTGTAGGTCAGTGGGACAGCCATTCCTGAGAAAGGAAATAAAAAAACAGTGTTAATTAATCACTTACTAAGTTATGTGCACTCATACAATCGCTCAGTGGACACCAGCTAAATCTAAAAATAACTTTCTTGCACCCAAACACGATAATACATAGTCTGAGGCTGATCGTAATGAATTTACACGTCAGCCTGTGGTACTTTCGGGACTAAAGCCAAGTAAAAATATGTGAGCGTGGCTGTATATAACTTCCTCCTTCCCAAACACTAAACTGTCTCTCAGCTCCCAGGAGTGAAATCATTACTGTGTATATTTCCACCCCTGCTCAAGTCTCCGTATGTTTGGAGACGGCAGCGTTAGCGCTGAAGCTTTGACCGATAACAGACTCTGGCTAGCAGATGCTGTCTGTGCCCACGCTGCCGACACACAGCTCGTTATAGATGCTTAACAGAGAACAGTCGAGCAGAGTGAAACCGCAGTTGGGAATTCTGGAGGCCCGAGTCCGTAGGGGCCCAAGAAGATATTCGTGAGCTCGGTTTAGGCCACACAAATGAAACTCAGGGAATGTGAACAAGATGTTTCCCTGTGGGGTTTTTTCTGGATATTATACTGGGAAAATGGCATTTCTGAATCATTAATTTCCAATGTAAATGCATGCCGGTACTTCTGTTCAGGAAACAGGGAAGCTTACAGAAAAAACTAATGATATATATATGGATATTGTAAGGAAATAAAGATGTAAATATATTAAACATTCACAGTGTCTGAGAGAGTGGATTGGTCCAGGCCTCAACACTAGCCGGCTTGTGAACAGGTTATTAATTAAACATTCATCTTTTGTAGCTGCTTTAACCTGGTCAGGGCTGTGGTGAATCCAGAGTCTATCCTGGGAACACTGGGCATGCTGGTCCATCGCAGTGTACCATGCATACAAAGATTCAATGTTCAATTGAATGGTCAACAAACACTCAATTTTCTTATCTACATTGGAGGAAACCCAGCTGGACATGAGGAGAACATTCAGAACTAGGGTTGTAGGAATTAAGTCTGGTCTTGAGACTATTATTATAATTTATTATTATTTTTATTATTTTCCATTCATTTTTGCCGATGATGTGCTACTGGTATTTGTATGTGGACATGTCTTGGTACTGGGAATTGGTTTCCTAAAATATCTCGGCATTGTGTTGTCTTCTTGTGGAAACTCAATTATGTTCCTAATTCAGGTGAATGATTCTAAATAATTCTCAAGAAAATTAGCAAATTTCATCTTGCATCACAAAGTAAAGGCTTGACCCTGAAATAGATTTGTTTTTCATTCTCGTTCATGACTCAGTTTGGTTTTCATTTTGACTTTGCCTCGACTTCACTAAAACTTGCATTCACTTTCACTTCTTGGGTGGGAATTAGCAACTTTTTTTTCTTCAAACTCTTCAACTGTGAATCACTGGCTGAAAAAGACATGCTTTATAACAGAAAACACAGAGGCAAACACATTAAAACTGAGGCAAAGTGAGCAGTGTGGATTCTACCTGAGATTCTGACTGTTACATATATTCCAATATACATTTTCCGAGAATAGGAAGATAATAAGACTTTTTCCTGTTTTTTGGAGTATAATGGAAAGCGACAACTCTCTTTTCCTGACTTTTTGTCCTCCAATATCCCACAGTTTTTCCTAAACCTTAAACATGAATGACTCTCTTGGTGTTATTCATGTCATTCTTTTGTTCGATATCATTTTATAGCAGATGATGCAGCAGCAGGCAGCGCTCATGGCTGCCACACAGGGCTCCTATCTCAACCCCATGGCGGCCATCGCAGCCGCTCAGATGCAGCAAATGGCAGCTTTCAACGTCAACGGCCTGGTGGCTGCCCCGATGACGCCCTCTTCAGGTAGGAGGAACTTTACAGCACATTATCACACAAGTTTACAGCTTATTTAAAGGTCCCACTGGGTGAACGGTACCATTGTACTCGCGATTACAGCAGTACGAAGCAACACAGTGTGGGTTATGCAATGACTGGGAACGTACGCTAGTGCTACGGGCCCCATAAACACGGCGCATTACAGAGAGTTACGAGAGAAACACTGACATAGCGGCAGAGCGGTCGAGAGAAGGAAGTAAAGTCAAAGTAAAAGCTTAGACGGCTGCTTTCTGTTGTTAAACAGGGTTAGGTTGTTTCACTGTTTTTGTTTGTCCCAGCTGGGAACGTGGCCAATCTGATGCCTTTGGATGATGAGTCCTTGACAAATTGATAAAGGGGAAAGATTTGTGAAAGATAATCCTGGACCTGAGCTTGACCTCTCTCTCTGATGCAGGGAGACACTCTGATGCCTCAACAATGATAAGTAAGCTGACATCCAGGGCCAGGAGAAAAAAAAAGAAAAAGAATTAAATAAAATGTCCTTCAACCACCACCCCCCCCTCACTTTCCCTGTTTTTTCTGTCCGCTTTCGTGCATTTGTAATCCCTAAAGCCTACACTGCTAAGGTTATACCTATCAAATTTAATCCTACATGGCTTAAATGCCCTTCACTGCCACAAGGAAAAAAAACATGAGCAAAGAAGCTAAAAAACATCAAGTCAAAACCAACAAACCTGAGATTAGATGGGACCATTGGCCGAGGAAAATGCCTAAGTCCCTGTGTCTAATCGAATGACACTCAGGATTAGTGAATCATCCTGTCTGAATGCTGTTCTGATATATACTTCACTTTATAGCATCCTGCTCGTGTCTATAGTCTTAAGACCTTTGTGGCGAGAATAAATATCTAAATATCTAAATACTACAAAAAAATATTCAGGTAGCTTTGAAATATGTACAGAATACCTTACAACTAATGTGATTTAAACACACCCAAATAGTGTGTAATGTAAAATATGTGAATTCATGAATGAAATAACACTGATATCACAGTTCCAAATATTTCCAAAACAATTATCCTTCACAACAACCTCTGTGCAAGTTTCAGAGAAATACCGCTAATTTTTTTTTCCAAGATTAAGTCTCTAAAATTTAGATGGGTTTTACATTTGAATGATTCCCACCCATTTTCACAAAGCTCCACCCCCAGGATCTACAACATCCCCTAGATACAGTATCTATAAAATAACTGAGCATCCAAGCACAAACTATACTTCCAGACTGGAAATATGTCTGAAAACTCCACAAGGGTTTTCTCAGCGACTTAATACACTTTTTCTAATGTTATGGCTTAATATTTATATATATTTTTACCTTCTGCATCCTATTACATTCTGCACCTTTAAATTAAATATACAGCAGTTAGTAAGCCAATCACTTTGCCTGTCCACTATCAATTGATTAATACACAAAATACACACAACATTCACTCAGTCATGCTGAAAACATTCAATCATTTAAAATATTAAGAATAATCTACAAGTTAGATGTTAAAAATAAAGTCGTGTCATTCAAAATTTCTGAAGATTATTCGAAGAGGAAAGTTCTCTCAATCCTTTTCTTGATTTTTTAATAATACTGTTTACGCAATAAATAAACGTATACACACTTTAACATGAAAAATATACATAAATATTTTTTTACTAAATTTATTTAAACGTCAAAGGGTAGCTGTAAGTAAGTGGTCAAAGTGGTCATTATTAGCGTCCAGACACTTTTGAACTACTGTATGAACAACATCAGGAAGTCATGCGATTGTTAGCCGTGTTGGTGGTTCTGTTCCAAACACATGTCTCCATTGTCGTTGAACTTCACACACATTTTCAAATTTACGCAATACCACTTCAAAACGATCTTGCGTTGCTTGTAGGTCAAGCATGCCTCCGCCATTTTCTTTAGCTCTCTTCTCACGGTCATATGGAAACATAACACTACACATTGCTGTGATAATTCAATTCCAGTTTTACAGAAGGGCATAGATAACATCTGTTGAGGTGTGTATACATTTTTGGGTCCCTCTGTATATTTATCTTTAGAATTACAGATGATTTCATGGATTTTTTTCTTTTAATATTTGCTCATTCTATGCTAAAAATCTCAAACAATCTCATTTAAAAGCAAAATGCCTTAGCAAAGAAACCTTTTTAAAAAATAAGGAAATGGTTTAACACAAATTCAAAGGGTTGAATCCCTCAAATACATTATTATTTATTTTGAAAACATGTAAATGCATTGTGTAAGTGGGATATGTGACGAATTGTGCCACTAGTACATAAAGGCTAACGCTAGCACAAATTATGTTTCAAAAACCAATACTGAAGATATTCACTGTATTATGAAACCTCAAAATATTTTACTCATTCTAAAGTAACACTGACCTCCAAACGTTAACCAGAGGTTATACTATTCCCCATGTGTTGGCGAGAGTTTAAAGCATATATAAGTTCATGGCAGCTTTGCCTCTTAGCCAACATCTATAAATAAAGGACATTTCCAGTCATGTGGGATCATTAAACATTAATTTATCATCTGCTAACAATAGCCAACAACAGGTTTTAGCAACATGTTGGAAAAGTGAATCAGTCAACACGTCGCTGCATCTCTGTTTCCTCCCCGATGAGTCAGTCAGGTGTTTGCAAACTGCTGCGTTGTTCGTGAAATGTTCACAAGCAGAAGGTGTTGTCTGTTCAGTATGAGCAGATCATTTCTAGGCTTGGCAGCTCCACTGTGAACGCTTGCTACGTAAATTTACGCGTATAGAATTTTGAGACAGATTACTAGCCGTTTTTTTTTTTCTAAAGCATTTTAGCATAAAGATTTTGGTAAGGCTTCACTTGAGGAATAAGCTTTTATAAAGCCATCAAACCTCAGTTCAATTTAGGATCAGAGAAAATATCAGGGGAAGATCAAGGGAAAATATACAAAAATCTTTGATTCCAGTCACGTGACATTAAGCTGACTATTTTATAAAAATCTAATTGAAAGAATTATGAAACAAAATTAATTCAAGGCCTAGAAAAGAGATAAACAAACTGTTTAATAATTATCACTGTCAGAATCCTCATGATGTAACTGTGTTATGAAATGGTATCATTACCACAGAGCCGTAGACAAATAAATAGACACTATTATTATTATTATTATTATTATTATTATTATTATTATTATTATTATTATTATGTCAACTCATTATTTTAAGATATATCATTATTTTTGCTGATTCTCTCAGATATCAAGTCATTATCTTTTACTTAACATCTCATTATATATATATAATGTATATATATATATATATATATATATATATATATATATATATATATATATATATATATATATATATATATATATATATATATATATATTTTTTTTTTTTTTTTTTTTTTTTTTTTTAAATCTTTTTAGGTACTCCTCATGTAATCTAATTATGTTGAAATAAGTTTTGTACATTGACAAGTTATTTCAATACTATCTTGTTTAACATGGCACGATATGTTTGCTAATTTCTCAAATAGAAACTTTACAGTAATTATGATTGTAATTCTTCCTACTCTCTGTTTGTGAAGAGCCTTTATAAACGTCCACATAGCTTTATGGATGTTGTCATAAAGGGGTTGTAACTATAACAGCAAATATTCTGTAGATATTTCTCTCTCCTGTGGAATTATGTCAGCCCACGGCATACACAAAATGGTTGTGGCAGGTGTGTTACTCGAGCACGGAAAATTCCTGTGTGTGTATTTTAGGCACCAGCACACCTCCAGGCATCAGTGCCACAGCAGTGCCCAGCATCGCTGCTCCAATCGGGGTGAACGGCTTCAGCGCACTGCCTCCTCAAAGCAATGGCCAGCCAGCCTCTGAACCCATTTACACCAACGGAATTCACCCCTATCCAGGTAACACATGATTATAAAAGCTTTGAGCCTAAAGATGGGAGCTTGCTTTATTTTACTGCTAGAATATATCTGATCCCAGTCTATAAATCCCAGCGTATCTGTCCAGACTGGCTGACTTTCTCTACATAGCAGTCACTGAACTTCTTGGTCTCTCTTTTGTGGGACATGTCTCTCAAATACAGTGGAACCTTGGCATATGAATGCCCTCCTTCATGGATTTTCGTCTTAAGAATTGAAAGTTTGCAAGCAATTTGCATCAGCATATGAAACATTTTTGGCATACGAACGCTGGCTAAGTTGCGCGTATGTCTGGGAGCCATTTAAAACTTGTTTGCGTTGGTGGAAAGCCAAGCGAAGCTAGGTGATTTTGTTGACAGATTGGTGGCGTGGGCGGTCTGTTCTATTTTTAGCCCAAGCTTGGTGGCACGACTTCCTGTGAGAACCCTTGACATGGAATGTTTGACTGTTTGACTGGTCAGTTCTTTGTAAGCAGCCATACAGTTTACACACACTTTGTATTGGTAATATTGGCAATATTTTTGGGTGGCTGGAACGGATTATCTGCATTTACATTATTTCTTATGGGAAAATTTGTTTCACAATACAGATTTTCGCCTTAAGAACTCACCTCCAGAACAAATTCAATTCATATACTGAGATTCCACTGCATCTCTCTTGTCTGGGGAAGTGGTGGCTCAAACGGTCAAGGCTCAAACGGAGAAAAGGTCGCGGAAGGCCAAGCTGCCGCTATTGGGTCCTTAAGCAAGGCCCTTAACCGTTTCTGCTCCAGGATTGCTATATCATGACACTCATTCCTCAACTTTCTAAGCTGGGATATGCAAAGAGAAGAATTTCACTATACTGTAATGTACAGGTGCATCTCAATAAATTAGAATGTCGTGGAAAAGTTCATTTATTTCAGTAAGTCAACTCAAATTGTGAAATTCGTGTATTAAATAAATTCAATGGTTCTTTTAATTGTGATGATTTTGGCTCACATTTAACAAAAATCCACCAATTCACTCTCTCAACAAATTAGAATACTTCATAAGACCAATAAAAAAACATTTTTAGTGAATTGTTGGCCTTCTGGAAAGTATGTTCATTTACTGTACATGTACTCAATACATGGTAGTGGCTCCTTTTGCTTTAATTACTGCCTCAATTGGGAGTGGCATGGAGGTGATCAGTTTGTGGCACTGCTGAGGTGGTATGGAAGCCCAGGTTTCTTTGACAGTGGCCTTCAGCTCATCTGCATTTTTTGGTCTCTTGTTTCTCATTTTCCTCTTGACAATACCCCATAGATTCTCTCTGGGGTTCAGGTCTGGTGAGTTTGCTGGCCAGTCAAGCACACCAACACCATGGTCATTTAACCAACTTTTGGTGCTTTTGGCAGTGTGGGCAGTGCCAAATCCTGCTGGAAAATGAAATCAGCATCTTCAAAAAGCTGGTCAGCAGAAGGAAGCATGAAGTGCTCCAAAATTTCTTGGTAAACGGGTGTAGTGACTTTGGTTTTCAAAAAACACAATGGACCAACACCAGCAGATGACATTGCACCCCAAATCATCACAGACTGTGGAAACTTAACACTGGACTTCAAGCAACTTGGGCTATGAGCTTCTCCACCCTTCCTCCAGACTCTAGGACCTTGGTTTCCAAATGAAATACAAAACTTGCTCTCATCTGAAAAGAGGACTTTGGACAACTGGGCAACAGTCCAGTTCTTCTTCTCCTTAGCCCAGGTAAGACGCCTCTGATGTTGTCTGTGGTTCAGGAGTGGCTTAACAAGAGGAATACGACAACTGTACAACGTCTGTGTGTGGTGGCTCTTGATGCCTTGACCCCAGCCTCAGTCCATTCCTTGTGAAGTTCACTCAAATTCTTGAATGGATTTTGCTTGACAATCCTCATAAGGCTGCGGTTCTCTCGGTTTGTTGTGCATCTTTTTCTTCCACACTTTTTCCTTCCACTCAACTTTCTGTTAACATGCTTGGATACAACACTCTGTGAACAGCCAGCTTCTTTGGCAATGAATGTTTGTGGCTTACCCTCTTTGTGAAGGGTGTCAATGATTGTCTTCTGGACAACTGTCAGATCAGCAGTCTTCCCCATGATTGTGTAGCCTAGTGAACCAAACTGAGAGACCATTTTGAAGGCTCAGGAAACCTTTGCGGGTGTTTTGAGTTGATTAGATGATTGGCATGTCACTATATTCTAATTTGTTGAGAGAGTGAATTGGTGGGTTTTTGTTAAATGTGAGCCAAAATCATCACAATTAAAAGAATCAGACTTAAACTACTTCAGTCTGTGTGCAGTGAATTTATTTAATACACGAGTTTCACAATTTGAGTTGAATTACTGAAATAAATGAACTTTTCCACGACATTCTAATTTATTGAGATGCACCTGTATATGTGACAAATAAAGGCTTCTTTAAAGGGTTGTCTGTATAATCTTTCCCCTATTTCTCTGTCTATCTTTGTACAGCACAGAGTCCTACAGTGACCGACCCTCTCCAGCAAGCATATGCCGGCGTGCAACACTATGCAGGTGCTTTCTTTCTTTCTTTCTTTCTTTCTTTCTTTCTTTCTTTCTTTCTTTCTTTCTTTCTTTCTTTCTTTCTTTCTTTCTTTCTTTCTTTCTTTCTTTCTTTCTTTCTTTCTTTCTTTCTTTCTTTCTTTCTTTCTTTCTTTCTTTCTTTCTTTCTTTCTTTCTTTCTTTCTGTCCTCCTCTCTAGTCGCCAGTACTAGGAATTGCTCTGCACATTGTATCAGAATTAAGACCCAAATGCCATGTAAAGGTTCCATATCTCTATCTTCCTTCATAATGTTTCACCCAAATAACAGCTAAAGCTATTTTAAGTGTGTTAGATGAGGAGAACAAACTGTTTACATCATCTGCCAATGTTTGAATTCTGATCGACAGAGGAAATGACTTTGCTCCAGAGTAAATAAAACAGATTTTGCTGCTCTCAAAGGTGGATCTACACGAAGGTTGCTACGGTGGTTGCAAACCCTAAATTTCCGTACAGCACACCTCTAATGGAAAATAAAAACAAACTTTTGAAAACTGAATATTTCACAGCAGAATATTGTCACAGGTTCAGAGATGGTTCACAGCACGCTATCTTTAAATGTCCTCAGGGTTTTGTTTGAAACAGCGGCGAATCTGATGGTCTTTTGCTGTGAAAGTTATGTTTACACAAAAAGCATGTAGTGAAAGTACACTGTAAAACATGAGAGCCTCGTTCTTCTCTTTAACTCCATGACATGACCAGTTCTGGATACTGAATTTGAGTTTTTGAAACTTAAAGTAATCCATTGTCTTGACTACTTGTGAGTTGAAACAATGTTCAAGTTTAAAGGTAGCTGGTGAATGTCTCTAACTTTAATCACTGTGAAATGTCTGGTTTATGATATATGGGCTACATTATTATTATTATGATGATGGTGACCAGTGACTAGGACTATTCATGTAGCAAAATATTAGCAGTATACTTTACATTTTATTTGGTTTTAAGTTCAGTTATTTCTTCATCTTCTCTTTTCATTTATTATCATATTATTATTAATATTTATTTATTTATTTATTTATTTATTTATTTATTTATTAGCTTATTTTTGTTTATTAATTAATTCTTTTATTTATTTATTTACTTTTTTTTTTTTTTTTTTTTTTTTTTATTGTTACTTTGTCTATTTGACAGCAAAGTAAAACGAAGATATTTCCATTTGACTTCTTTTTTTTTAAAGGCCACCACTGGTGTTTCGGTCTAGACTTCGTTAAAAAAATCCTCAAGAAAATTTGGTGTGAAGCACAAGCAATTAATAATCCGAGTGTGGAGCACAGGAAAGGGATTGTGTAACCCATCTGTAAATATGCATAACTTTCCTCGTGCAAATATTGTTGGAAGCAATTCCCCATCTCTGAATCTGAAAAAGATGATTGTTAAAAAAAAAAAAATACATTATTCACATGTAGTTTCAAAGGCTCCTCCCACCTTCTTGGTTCCACGTAGCATTTATGTTTCAGAAAGTTGAAAATGGTATGCGAATTAAAAAAGGCATGTATCTAATGTATACTGTATTGAAATCTATAAGGTCTAAAGTGATAAATGTGCCATTCAGCCACCGCATTCAAGAGCAAATACTGCTCTTCTAATTACATAATTACATAGACATGATAACTTGTGTGTGTCATGCTGACAATGCTCGCTTAGATACGGTATGTATGCAGCAAAAGATTATGCTGGATTTTCATATACTGTCTTTATAGTGTCATTAAAGCAATATTAAAACATTTCAAATGCTAGCTTGTCTAGTTACCCCGATTTACTGCCCACGTTCAACTTTCTTAAGAATACACATGCTTTATTAAAGTCAGAATACGAAGCAGCATGGGGAAAAAAAAGAGCTTACAGATCTGAATGGCAGAAATGGATTAATAAGCCACTTACTCACTGACAGAGAGGTCCTTATGTGATTTCAGACGTGGCTGAGATACATCAAATTCAGCTATTGGAAGTAATCATAACTAGGATTATCATGCTTTTTCTTCTTCATCCTTTACAATCTTATATTGACTCGATTTAAAGGGCAGAAAGTCTGTGGAGTGAAAAGCCATGGCCGTTTAGCATGCAGAATCAGGTCCACAACGGCGGAGTAAATGAAAGCTTATTTACTAGATAAGAACTTAATGCAAGGCCCGTGTCTCTTTTGCAGTACCTTTGGGAGGACGGCTTCTATAAAAGACCCTTTTTAACCAGTTTATTTTCATCGGGCGCTGAACCACGGCAAATATAAAGCCGACCGCTCATGAGCTATAAAGAGATTTATTTATTCAGCATCTGGAAAGCGAGAACAATGCAATAATGATCTAAGTTGTTGTGTCAAATCTTGGAGTATTGATGCAAATTCCCTCTGCTCCTCTGCCCCTCCCTCTTTCTGTCTATCTCTCTCTCTCTTTCTCTCTCTCGCTCTCTCCTCATCTTCTTGTGTCTCCTCGCAACAGCAGCCTATCCTGCCGCCTATGCGCCAATCAGCCAAGCGTTTCCCCAGCAACCGACCATCATCCCCCAGCAACAGCGTGAAGGTAAGCGTGGCCCCGCCTATCCTTGATAAAAAGGTGATAATTGTCCCGTTCTGCCTGTACATTCTCGAGTCAGAATTAGCAGGGGAGGAAAAGTGGCAGCGGAAAAAGCGAGAAAAAGAAAGAATTAATTTTAGGGTGAGCACTAAAAAGAAAAACTTTTAACACATAAAAACCCTGGAGATATAAATAGAGGTCGATTAATTTATTTTCAAAATAGCAACTTGTTGCATTTGGGATTGTGGAGAAAAACATCAGTTATACACATTCATTAAGGCTAATGTGGTATGTTTTCAACTTTGGGAAAAGAAAACGTGATTAATAATAAAGTTGTACACCAATTATTACAGATAAGGTTATTTTTATGCTCTGGAGATAAGAAAAAAAAAATCTTCACTGACCTCTGCAGTGAAAATTCACAGACTGTATCATTGCTTTAACTTCACTGTTATAAACCTAAATGTATAAAGCTTTGTACTGTTCATGGCAATTGATTAAAAATTGAAAAGGGGTAGAATTCTTTTTATTTATTTATTTATTTATTTATTTATTTATTTATTTATTTTTTTTTTATTTTTTTTTTGTTTGTTTGTTTAAAAATTGGGTAAATATAAAGACAGCTAATATATTATTATTATTATTATTATTATTATTATTATTATTATTATTATTATTATTATTATTATTGTGACCAGAGACTAAGACTATTCATTCAGTGAAATATCTATTTATTTATTCATTTATTTAAATTTTCTTGTTAATCTTTACTTTTTTTATTTTATTTGTACTTCTTGTTTATTTGACAGCAAAGTAAAACAAAGATGTTTCCTTGGTCAGTCCTCATTTTTCCTCCCTTTTGACTTTTTTACTGTTCATGGCAATTGATTACAAATTGAAAAGCAGTAGAATTATTTATTTTTTTGATTGATTTGTTTATTTATTTATCTATTCATTTGTTCACTCATTCATTCATTTATTTATTTATAGAATCCTCATTTTCAATGGGACAGCTAGTATTAGCTAACCTGACAGGAATTCTGAGAGGATCATTACAGCTAATATTGTTCATAAACATTAAGAATCCTCACTGTCAATGGGACAGCTAGCTAGCTAGTGTTAACTACATTAACACGTTACAACAGTTCTGTTAGAAATTGTTTAAACATTTACAGCTTGAAAGGATTTCTGAAAAATTTTAAAAAATTTCTGAGAAGTTTTATAAACATTTATACATGTTTATTGGTAATGCTAGTTAGCTAGGTAGCATGTTTATATTTAAACCATATACATAAATGTTTCTAATCTTTGTTTTTAACATTAGACAGCGACATAAATAGATCGAAAGAGAAAAAGTCATGTTCATAAATGTATTTTTGTAATAATTACTGCTAACACCCACTAGACATCTAACATAAGTTAACCTGACAGGATTTCTGAGTGGATGTCTTTAACATGTAGACAGCTAGTTCACTAGCTAACATTTTTTTAGCTAGTGAACTAGTCACGTTTATAAATAGTTTTAATAATTATCATTAACAATAGCTAGACGACTAACATAAGCTAACCTGACAGGATCCTGTTGATAGCTAGCAAACTAGCTGTCTGATGTTAAAATGAAGTGTGACGGGGCTCCGCCAGAGGCGGAAGTGTCCGGATCCATATGCCGAGCCGGCAGTAGGGAAAACACAGTATCGTAAATCGGGGACAGGCAATAAATCGGCAACAGGTAATCCAAAATCCAAGCAATAAAGTCCGACAAGGGTAATCCAAAGGGGGAAACACGAAAACAGTCCAAAGTCCGAAAACCAAACAAACCAATATCAAAGAACGAGCAAAAGAGTATCCAATAAACAATCCAAGTCAAAGCCAGAAATCCGTCAGGGTAAGCGCTCGGTATAGTCAAAAAGAACATTACTTCGCGTCATGCAGGTGGTGCGCACCGTATTTAAATCCCCAGGTAATCCGGAAGTGAACTCAAAATACGGGCGAGGGCTCCCTCTCGCGGTCACCTCTAGTGCGAGTCGTGACAGAGCCCCCCCTTCTAGGAACAACTCCCGAGGTTCTACGCCGAGGGCGCCCCCTCGGGCGCGGAGCAGGTCTCCCCGGATGAGTGCGGTGGAAGTCCTCAATCAGCGACGGGTCGAGGATGTCCCCAGAGTCCACCCACGAGCGCTCCTCGGGGCCGTACCCCTCCCAGTCCACCAGATACTGCAGACGGGACCGGACTCGCCTGGAGTTCAGGAGGGCCCGCACCTGGTACGCCGGAGACCCCTCAATGTCCAGGGGTGGTGGTGGCACCGCACCGGTCCCCGCCTCCCCGACCGCAGGGTGCGCAGGCTTGAGCAGAGACACGTGGAAGGTCGGGCATATACCATAAGATGCTGGGAGCCGGAGACGGTAAGCCACTGGGTTGACCTGGCGAATGATTTCAAACGGGCCGACGAACTTGGGGCTAAGCTTCTTGCAGGACAGACGAAGACGGAGATTGTGGGTCGACAGCCAGACTTTCTGTCCCACCTGGTAGGACGGGTGTGGTCGGCGACGACGATCCGCCTGAATCCTCTGCCTCCTCACAGCCCTTTGCAATCGAACATGAGCACGCTCCCACACCTCTTGGTTCAGACGATACCACTCCTCCACAGCAGGGACGTCAGAAGGCTCCCCGGACCAAGGGAACAATGGTGGTTGGTAGCCCAAGACGCACTGAAATGGCGTTAGTCCTGTGGAGGAATGAATAAGGGAGTTCTGAGCGTACTCCGCCCATGGCAGGAATTCACTCCACCGATGCTGTTCCCTGCTACAGTAGGACCTGAGGAAGCGTCCAATCTCTTGGTTGAGCCGCTCCGCCTGCTTGTTAGATTGAGGGTGATAACCTGAGCTTAGGCTCACCCCGATGCCCAGACGGCCACACAGCGCCCCCCACACCCGGGAGGTGAACTGCGGGCCCCGATCTGACACGATATCCTCGGGTAGGCCGAAGTTGCGGAACACATGCTGGAACATGGCGTCGGCCGTCTGCATGGCCGTGGGCAGTCCATCTAGTGGAATCAGCCGGCACCCTTTGGAAAACCGGTCCACCACGACCATAACGGCAGTAAATCCCCCCGAATCCGGCAGGTCGGTTAAAAAGTCCACCGACAGGTGCGACCATGGGCGCCGGGGAATCGGAAGGGGCTCCAGCAGTCCCTCTGGGAGATGGCGACTGGTCCGCGACTGCGCACACGTCGGGCAAGCAAACACGTACTCCTCTACATCCGAGCCCAGAGAGGGCCACCAGAACCGGCGACGTGTGAGCTGCGTCGAACGGTGAATACCTGGATGGCCAGAACTGGGGGCCTCGTGCACCCACTGCATCACTTGTTGCCAGAATAGTTGGGGCACGAAGGTCCTATCCGGCGGACAGCTGGCGGGTGGCTGAAGGAAGGCTGTACGGGCCTGGTCCGTCCAGGACAGTTTTTTGGGCTTCCCCCTGAGTAATGACATCAGGGGCCCGGCTACTGAGCTGTAGTTCCGTATGAACCGCCGGTAAAAGTTGGCGAAGCCCAGGAAACGCTGCAGCTCCCGCACCATAGAAGGTTCGGGCCACCCCGTAACTGCCTGGACCTTGACTGTATCCATCTCCACTCCCTGATGCGAAATCACGTATCCTAGGAACGTTACCTTGGAACGGTGAAATTCGCACTTCTCCAACTTGACATAGAGGTGGTGCTGTTGCAATCTGGCGAGTACCTCCCGAACCTGAATCACATGTTCCTCCATGGAGGCCGAGTACACCAGGATGTCGTCGATGTAGGCGATGACACCTCTTCCTAGCAGGTCCCGGAAAACCTTGTTCATAAGGGCCTGAAACACTGCTGGGGCGTTGGTGAGGCCGAAAGGCATCACGCAATACTCATAATGTCCATGAGTCGTGTGAAATGCAGTCTTCCACTCGTCCCCCTCTCGGATGCACACCAAGTTGTACGCACTACGGAGGTCCAGTTTGGTGAACACCCGTGCTCCCCGCAGCTGCTCCAGAGCTGCGGGCACCAACGGCAGCGGGTAGGGGTACCGAATGGTGACAGCGTTCAGCCCCCTGTAGTCGATGCACGGCCGAAGGCCTCAATCCTTTTTTCCCACAAAGAAGAACCCTGCGGCTGCTGGGGACGTGGAGGGCCGAATGTGGCCTGCTGCCAGTGACGACTCGATATACTCCTCCATGGCCTTGGACTCCGGAAGAGAGAGGGGGTAGATCCGCCCCTTGGGGGGAGAGGCGTTAGGTAGCAGGTCAATGGCACAATCCCAGACCTGATGATGAGGTAGACGAGCCGCCCTCTCCTCACTGAACACCATGTGGAAGTCCATGTATTGGCTGGGAAGGTGACCGCCAGCCGCCTCGAGGGGCCTCTGCACCTGAGAAGTCCTGCACGGTCTCGCTACGGGGTCCCGTAGGCATCCCCTCAGACACGTGATGGACCAGCGCACCAGCTCCCCCGACCGCCAGGAAATGTGTGGATCGTGGCGCCTCAACCACGGGAACCCTAGAATCACGGGGTTGGCTGGTGACGAGGTGACATAAAACGCCAACCGTTCATAATGAAATAGTCCGACCTGGAAGTCCAGCAACTCTGTTTGGTGTTTCAGATAGCCCTCTCCAATGGGCTGACTGTCGATGGCCGTAATCCTCAAAGCTGGTACGCAGGGGAAGATGGGGATCCCAAGTTCCTCCACCAGGCCCCGGTCTACGAGGTTCACGGCCGCTCCAGAGTCAATTAAGGCTGAAACGGGGAAGCAGCGGTCAGACATATGTAATGAACCTCTAGTGCGAGTCGTGACATGAAGACTTTAAAGCTAAAATTTTCTAAAAGGTTCCATGTTTCCATGTTTATATTTATGTTAGCTAAATTTTAAACATTTTAACATTTAGACGTCTACATCAGCTAGCTTTGCAAGGAGTTCTGAACAAAAATCATCGTCATGAATGTATTTTTAAAAAATTACTGCTAACTTTTTCAGAGAGATTGAAATATTTATCAGTTTAGTAAATATTGTTAAAATTAGCACAATGTCTAATGTAACTTATCTCACAAAAATGTGAGAGCAGTTATGAATTTTTAATTATTAGCCATCGTGTCATTGAGTACATACACAGGCTTTCAGGGGATTGGAGAAAAAAAAAGAGCTTAAATCTCTTGGATCTACTATTAAACGCTCTTTTGTGTTTGTCTAGTCATGTAATAAGTCTATTTTTTTCCGCATGTCTGTTTCTGCAGGGCCTGAAGGCTGTAACCTGTTTATCTACCACCTGCCGCAGGAGTTTGGGGACGCTGAGCTCATGCAGATGTTTCTGCCCTTTGGCAACGTCATCTCTGCCAAAGTCTTCGTGGACCGGGCCACCAATCAGAGCAAGTGTTTCGGTGAGTACCCACAACGCTCATCAAAAAAAAAAAAAAAAAACTAAAAAAATGACAACCAGCCATGAGGAGATAAAAGCGTTGTCATTTGGCACGATCCTTTTAGAAATCGTCTCATGCCCCACTTCCCTTGCCGTGATTAGTTTTTTTTCCTCCTCTTTTTATTTCCCATGTCTCTGCTAATCAATTTGCAATTAACGTTGGAAAAGTGGCGTCACATTTGAGTGAGCAGTTCCCCTGGATGCTGCTCATCAGTGAAGGTTTATGGGATATTAAAGAACAGAAGAAGCAAGTGCTGCAAGACATTTTCTCTGATATTCACTGACTGCTAACTTTCCTTCTAGACACACAGCCTTGAAAAAAAAAAAAAAAGTCTGCTCTCCTTTCGTCCCTAAAAGTACTAGACTTGGTATTCAGACCACAGTATGTTTCCCTGTGCTTTTTACATCTCATAGCTGAGATATTCAATGTGCTCCTTGATGGATACACAGAACAGAAGCCTGCTAAATAATTTTTTTTAATTTAGGACTCATCATAGCCATCTCCGCCATGTGTGTGTGGAGTTTGCATGTTCTCCCCATGCCTTGAGGGTTTCCTCCGGGTACTCCGGTTTCCTCCCCCGGTCCAAAGACATGCATTGTAGGTTGATTGGCATCTCTAAATTGTCTGTAGTGTGTGTGATTGCGTGAGTGAATGAGAGTGTGTGTGTGCCCTGCGATGGGTTGGCACTCCGTCCAGAGTGTATCCTGCCTTGATGCTTTATGACGCCTGAGAAAGGCACAGGCTCCCCGTGACCCGAGAATAGATCGGATAAGCGGTACAGACAATGGACTCATCATAGCATTACTTTATAAAAAAAAAATTCTTTCCAAATAAACAAAAAAGCAATAAAGCTGTCTAATACAGTATATTTTACATTACTTTTTTTTTTTGGTCCTACTTTCAATGTGTTTTCCAGAGCTACTTACAAACTAGATTAAGATGCTGTGAAATTAAATTTCTCTCTGTCCTGCAGCTACTTTGCGCTCTGATTGAAACACACTAAACAGGTTTATTGAACGATATGAGGCAAATCCACTTGTGAAAGATTAATGCAAATATATAGCTCTTCATTTTGCTTAGAATTGCTCTTACTCCTAGGAATGAATATAGATGAAAACTCAGGGTTTTTGATGTTAAAGTAAGCTATGAAATATTAACCATCTTCTCAGAAGTAAATTCTGTGTGAGAGGGAAAAAAGAGAAAGAAACGTATTAATAGCAGAATAGCAAGTATGCGGTGTTGATTCCTCTCGAGTTGCCTGGATTTGATTTTTCATAGCTTTAAGGCATGGATGTGAGCTCCAAAAAAGCATCTCCTCAGTAAGAGCATCGTCAAAAATAGACTGAGGCACCTGCCGAATCATGTGGGGCATTGTGTTCTTTTAATCCACAGCGATTACTCACTCAATATTGGCATTTAACGCTGATCAAAGTCTGTCTCTTTTAGCAGTATTAGACAAAAAAAGGAAAACGCCTTTTCAGGGGTCTGCTAGAATCACTCAGCTACACAGAAATACTATACATAGTATATCTGCATCTCGGTGGCTGAAAAAGAATGAAAAAAAAAATCCTGCTTTTAGATTTGAGTATTAAAAGTATAAAAATCCACAGTGTGGTATATTTTAAAATCTCTCCTGGGATAAGAAGTGATACAATTTCTAGGCCTACTTTCTAGGCCTTGGAAGTAGCAAAAAAAAAAAAATGGATAGACAAAAATCGATAAAGTCCTCCTCCACCGTTTCAACTTCGCCTGCTCATTTAAAGAATCTTTAATGCCTTGCCTCGAAGGAAGCAGCCCTTGTAAAGTGCACAGCTTCCTATAAAACATGGCAGAAAGTTCAGTGCTGACTGATTTACTTTGCTCAAGAGCTGTATGATTTACCACTCTTCCATCCAGTCATCCTCTCTTTAGCTTTGTCACCTCACTCTCTGCCGGCTGCTGGCAGGGACAGGGCTGGATTGGTGTGACAGGAGAGAGGGAGATTTATGAAGGTGGATAGAAAGTTGTCTGACAGGCTCGGCTCTTTTAAAAGGTTTGTAAAAGCTGTGCTCTTATCTCTGGCTGGCCTGACAAAAGCATGGCCTCACCCACGAAATTAAATCGGAGCTGTAGCCAGGTGATTGAATCAGCTGGCGGGCAGCAAATTTGGTCAGTCAACCAGCGACGAGGGGCGATAAGGAAAGGGCAGGAGAGGTGCAGGATCATTTTGCCTTGACACGTCTGTGATAAGTTAGAGCACCTGTAACGAGAATGTTAACAGGAGAAGAGCTGAAACCACCAAAACTGGACCTCAGAATGCTGGTCCTCCCTCGATTACTGCCTTTGTTGAGATGTTTTATTGTACACAAAGTGGGTTTTAAGACAAAAGGAAATTAAATTCAGAGTTAAATTGTGCACACAGCAGGTTTTAAGACAAAAAAAAGAGTTAAATCCAGAGTTAATTGTCACATATTCAATTACCTGCTGACAGAATCACTGATTCTTGTGAGGCACATCCCCATAGTGTTTTATTTCTCTTTCACCACAGCAATTTAGCAACTAGAGTTTGACTTTAATTACATCATTAACAACAGGTCTTTTTTTTTCATATATTCTTTTATATTTGCATTATTTATCATTTATTGTAAACCGACATTCTCTTACTTTGTTTAGTAGTTAATTAGACAGAAAAAGTTACAAAGAAATTGTAAAGTCCTAGAAGTTTAAGATCGCAACCCTTTATCTGTGAAAGATTTAAGCTTTAATACTGGAGACTCCTTCCCCCCAAAAAAAGGCAAAAAAAAAGGAATAAAGAAGGACACCATACCAACAATTATACTTTTTTATTTTTCATATTTATTTTTATTTCTTTTATATATATTTTTTTCCTTATCATATTTATTATTTGATGAAGACATTTATTTATTTATTTGTTTGTTTATTTATTTGTTTATTTATTTATTTTGTTTGTTTGTCTATCTATCTATATTTATTTATTTGTGTATTTGTTTGTTTTCTTATTACCTTTTAGAGGGTATCACAGCACAAATCCTGTATGAGTTGTTACTATAGAAACGCTAAGGTAATCGGATTTTAGGCTAAACCTATGAGTTTCCTTGTAGCCTGAATTACTGTCAGATCTGCTCTTATTTAAAAACCAAAAAAAATCTTTCAGTTTTCTGGGCATTAAGAAAGGTGATATATTTGCTTAAGTTAGCTGTTATTCATTCCGCTTATCCGAACTACACTCGGGTCACGGGGAGCCTGTGCCTATCTCAGGCGTCATTGGGCATCAAGGCAGGATACACCCTGGACGGAGTGCCAATCCATCACAGAGCACACACACACACACACACTCTCATTCACTCCGGACAATTTAGAGATGCCAATCAACCTACCACGCATGACTTTGGACTGGGGGAGGAAACCGGAGTACCCGGAGGAAACCCCCGAGGTTTCCTACATGCAAACTCCACACACACATGGCAGAGGTGGGAATCAAACCCCCAACCCTGGAGGTGTGAGGCAAACGTGCTAACCACTAAGCCACCGTGCCCCCCCATTAGCTGTTATGTCGTCAGTAATATAAGTATGACAAACCCATATGTGTGCAAAACACAATGTTCTTTTGTACCAAAGAAATATGGGTCACTTTTTAAATTGTATGATCCCAGTATATATATTTTTCTCTCTTTCTCTCTTTTTGTCCCTGTTCAGGCTTTGTGAGCTTTGATAACCCATCCAGCGCTCAGGCTGCCATTCAGGCAATGAATGGTTTTCAGATTGGCATGAAGAGGCTCAAGGTCCAGCTGAAGAGGCCAAAAGATGCCAACCGCCCTTATTGATTGCACCAACATCCACATCCAGGTGAGAACCATCACTAGTGTGGGTCCCATCCACTTGTTTTGATGCAGAATTCATTTTTGCTTATGGAAACATAAAAAAAATAACTTTTGACTAATAGTGCTAAATGGTGTGGATTGGGATGTGTGCTTTTGCTACATGTCTATGTTCAGGGCTTATCATTTGGGGCCCATGCCACAATTAATATTATATCAGCTGATAGACAAAAAAAAAAAATTTTTTTTATATGATTCTCTTAAGGACAGGTACCACTAGCAAAAATGGTGATTTTGGTGATCTGATTGTCAAGACTTCCACAAAAAAATATATAAAGAATTGACAATTATAAACATGAAGTATTTTTATAATCAAATTCTTATAACCCAGTTAACTATACAAAAAATAATGTTATTGTCACGTTTCCGGTATCCATAGCATGAAGAAAGCAGACCCAGCGCGGAGATAGACAGCAGACAGGGGTTTATTTAACTCAAAAAACACACGAAGACAACATACATGATGCCACACTACACGAAACATAAAGACGATATAAAGACACTACATAGAGACGACGACCAGCCCCGAACCCTGGCAAAAGGCCGCTATAAATACAAAACATAATTACACACAACATTGGGAACAGGTGAACATCAATTGGGAAACAATGGGAAAAGGCGGGGCTAAAACAAAGCACATGACATGACGTAAACAATGACATAACAACATGAAACAACCCCTGCTGAAAACCCCCCCAGTGGCCCAACACAGGGCCTACCACCCGTAACAGTTATTTATTTAACAGGTATTTTTAAACCTCTCCATACTGAATTATATAATCTAGCCATGGGGGTCACAGTCCAGTGACTTCTGTGCCGGTCCCAAGCCCGGATAAATAGAGAGGGTTGCGTCAGGAAGGGCATCCGGCGTAAAACATTGGCAAATTTAACCATGCGAATCGTCAGTACTCTGAATTTCATACCGGATCAGTTGAGGCCCGGGTTAACAATGACCGCCATCGTCGCCATTGGAAATTGGGCTACTGTTGGTCGAAGAAGTAGAGGAGGGAGGAGAGTGCTCAGACAGAGAGAGAAGAGGAAAGGTAAGAGTGTAGGACTGAGAATAGGAACTCTGAATGTTGGTACTATGACAGGGAAAGGTAGAGCGCTGGCTGATGTGATGGAGAGAAGGAAGGTGGATATACTGTGTGTACAGGAGACCAGGTGGAAGGGTAGCAAAGCTCGTAGTATAGGAGCAGGATTCAAGCTGTTTTATTATGGTGTGGATAGTAAGAGAAATGGGGTAGGTGTGGTCCTGAAGGAGGAGTTTGTGAGGAATGTTCTGGAGGTGAAGAGAGTGTCAGACAGGGTGATGAGTCTGAAGTTAGAGATTGAAGGGGTGATGTTGAATGTTGTTAGTGGTTATGCCCCACAGGTAGGTTGTGAGTTAGAGGAGAAAGAGAGATTCTGGAGTGAATTAGATGAGGTGATGGAGAGAATTCCCACAGGTGAGAGAGTGGTGATAGGAGCGGATTTTAATGGACATGTTGGTGAGGGGAACAGAGGTGATGAGTTAAGTTTGGAGTTAAGGAAAGGAACCTAAAAGGACAGATGGTAGTGGACTTTGCTAAGAGGATGGACATGGCTGTGGTTAACACTTATTTTCAGAAGAGGGAGGAGCATAGAGTGACTTACAAGAGTGGAGGTAGGAGCACACAGGTAGACTACATCCTATGTAGAAGAGGCAATCTGAAAGAGATTAGTGACTGTAAAGTGGTAGTGGGAGAGAGTGTAGCCAGACAGCATAGGATGGTGGTGTGTAGGATGACTTTGATGTAAGAAGAAGAGGTCAAAGATAGAGATAGAGAAGAAAACCAAGTGGTGGAAGCTGAAAAAGGAGGAATGTTGTGAGGAATTTAGACAGAAGTTGAGGCAGGCTCTGGGTGGTCAGGTAGTGCTGCCAGGTGACTGGGAAACTACAGCAGAAGTGATCAGGGAGACAGGGAGAAAGGTGCTGGGTGTGTCATCTGGAAGGAGGAAAGAAGATAAGGAGACTTGGTGGTGGAATGAGGAAGTTCAGGATAGTATCCAGAGGAAGAGGTTAGCCAAGAAGAAGTGGGACATGGACAGGACTGAAGAGAATAGTCAGAAATACAAGGAATCACAGCACAGAGTGAAGAGGGAGGTCAAGGCCAATCAGAAGGCATATGACGAGATGTACACTAGGTTAGACACTAGAGAAGGAGAGAAGGACTTGTACAGGTTAGCTAGTCAGACGGAACAAGATGGGAAGGATGTGCAGCAAGTTAGAGTTATTAAGGATAGAGATGGAAGGGTGCTCACAAGTGAGGAGAGTGTACAGAGGAGATGGAAGGAGTACTTTGAGGAGCTGATGAATGAAGAAAATGAGAGGGAAAAAAGGGTAGAAGGGGTGAACTCTGTGGAACAGAAAGTAAATAAGATTAGAAAGGATGAAGTCAGGAAGGCTTTGAAGAGGATGAAAAGTGGAAAGGCAGTTGGTCCTGATGACATCCCGGTGGAGGTCTGGAAGTGTCTAGGAGAGGCAGCAGTGGAATTTTTAACTAGTTTGTTCAACAGGGTTTTAGAGAGTGAGAGGATGCCTGAGGAATGGAGAAGTGTGTTAGTGCCAATCTTTAAGAATAAGGGTGACGTGCAGAGTTGCAGCAACTATAGGGGGATAAAGTTGATGAGCCATACAATGAAGCTATGGGAAAGAGTAGTGGAAGCTAGGTTAAGGAAGGTAGTGGAAATTTGTGAGCAGCAGTATGGCTTCATGCCCAGAAAGAGCACAACAGATGCAATTTTTGCTCTGAGGATTTTGATGGAGAAGTATAGGGATGGTCAAAGGGAGTTGCACTGTCTGTTTGTAGACTTGGAGAAAGCGTATGACAGGGTGCCAAGAGAAGAGCTGTGGTACTGTATGAGGAAGTCAGGAGTAGCAGAGAAGTATGTCAGAGTGGTGCAGGACATGTATGAGAGGAGCAGGACAGTGGTGAGGTGTGCTGTAGGTCAGACAGAGGAGTTCAAAGTGGAGGTGGGACTGCATCAGGGATCGGCTCTGAGCCCCTTCCTGTTTGTTATAGTGATGGACCAGTTGTCAGAGGAGGTCAGACAGGAGTCCCTTGGAGAGAAGAGGAATGAAAGTCAGTCGTAGTAAGACTGAGTACATGTGTGTGAATGAAAGGGAGGGAAGTGGAACAGTAAGGTTACAGGGTGAAGAGGTGAAGAAGGTACAGGAGTTTAAGTACTTGGGGTCAACAGTCCAGAGTAATGGAGAGTGTGGGAAAGAGGTAAAGAAGCGAGTGCAGGCAGGTTGGAATGGGTGGAGAAAGGTGTCGGGAGTTCTGTGTGATAGGAAAATATCAGCGAGAATCAAGGGGAAGGTGTACAGGACAGTGGTGAGACCGGCCATGCTGTATGGTTTAGAGACAGTGTCACTGAGGAAGAGACAGGAGGCAGAGCTAGAGGTAGCAGAGCTGAAGATGTTGAGGTTCTCTTTGGGAGTGACAAGATTGGACAGGATTAGGAATGAGTACATCAGAGGGACAGCTCATGTTGGACGTTTGGGGGACAAAGTTAGGGAGACCAGATTAAGATGGTTTGGACATGTTCAGAGGAGGGAGAGTGAGTATATTGGTAGGAGAATGTTGGACATGGAGCTGCCAGGCAGGAGGCAAAGAGGAAGGCCAAAGAGGAGGTATATGGATGGAATTAATGAGGATATGAAGCTAGTGGGTGCAAGTGTTAAGGATGCAGGAGATAGGGATAGGTGGAGAGAGATGATTCGCTGTGGCGACCCCTGAAGGGAAAAGCCGAAAAAAGAAGATACTGAATTATATATTGCTAGAGAGTTTGATTCATTTATCTAGTCACTCTATTGATTTGTGTGAATAGAATAACATTGTTTTGGGATTATATTAGTCAAAAAAAGGACAGGAATTTAAAGAATTAACACAGGCTATAGATAGATAGATAGATAGATAGACAGACAGACGTACAGACAGACAGACAGACAGACAGACAGACAGACAGATAGATAGATAGATAGATAGATAGATAGATAGATAGATAGATAGATAGATAGATAGATAGATAGATAGATTGCTAGCATAATGTCTTAAATAATGACATGCCAGTCAGCTAGTTAAGTGCTTGAATACAGATACAACAGATATAAACAAGTACATACAGTAAATTCCCAGGTAAAGGATGAGGATGACTCAGACATATTTTTTTCCAAGAAAGGAAGCACTCCTGTTTGCTGCCCCCATAAAAAGAATTCCTAGTTGCTGGCCATCATGGCGTTTTACCTTCACAGCACACATAAAACCTATTATTTTAAGTCTGCTGTATGTTTGAACTGTGACGTGTGTATTGTGCTAGATTTAGATCGCAGCTTCACACATCAGTTTATCATACTCGGCTTTGTCAGCATGTCCACCTGTGTGTTGCTGATGATGAACAGTAAGAGATGATGGATGTAGTGCAGCAGGTGGTGGGATTCAGAACACAAAACATAGTTACTGTAGTTAACACATTGATGTGTATCTACAATGACTACAATAATGATGCACATTTACATATCCATGCCCAGTTAACTACACTAAAAGAAATAATGTTACATTATTTAATCCATTAATCCAAGTGCTATTTATTTAATATGTATTTTTAAACCTCTCCGTACTGAATTATATATTGCTTGAGAGTTTAATTTGTTTATCTAGGCCATGTATAGAAGCTCTACTGATTTGTGTGAATATAATAACATTGTTTTGGGATTCTATTGGTCACTGGCATTATGTTTCTGCTCCACTCTTAAAATCTTTCCAGTTTCTTACCCTTTAAAGGAAACAAAATTCCCACACTGGTAAATATTAAAATGTGAACACAGGTATACATCAACATAGTCTAAATTCAAGATATTTCCTAGTTTTTGGATTGGTTGCCAGAAATTTAATTGAGAAGGCGATAGACAGATGGACGGACAGATGGAAGAATAGATGTACAGATAGATAGATGGATGGATGGATGGATGGATGGATGGAACAGATAGACAGAAAGATAGATAGATAGATAGATAGATAGATAGATAGATAGATAGATAGATAGATAGATAGATAGATAGATAGATAGATAGACAGATGGACGGACAGATGGAAGAATAGATGTACAGATAGATAGTGATGAGGATGGATGGATGGATGGATGGATGGATGGACAGATAGACAGAAAGATAGATAGATAGATAGATAGATAGATAGATAGATAGATAGATAGATAGATAGATAGATTAGATAGATAGATAGATAGATAGATAGACGGATGGACGGACAGACAGATGGAAGAATAGATGGACAGATAGATAGATAGACAGACAGATGGATGGATGGATGAACGGATGGATGGACATATGAACGGATGGATAGATGGACAGACAGACAGACGAATAGATAGATAGATAGATAGATAGATAGATAGATAGATAGATAGATAGATAGATAGATAGATAGATAGATAGATAGACGGACGGACGGACGGATGGACGGACAGATGGAAGAATAGATGGACAGACAAACAGACAGACAGACAGACAGAGACAGACAGACAGACAGATAGATAGATAGATAGATAGATAGATAGATAGATAGATAGATAGATAGATAGATAGATAGATAGATAGATAGATAGATAGATAGATAGACGGACAGATGGACGGATACTAATGATAGCTAGCTTCATTCAGTTTACTGGTCCACTGAGCAGCTACAATATAAATGATATACTAATAGTCAGGACTAGTGATTTGTACATCTCTGGGTTATATTTTTCTTCTAAATCTAAATACATATAGATTTAAAATGAAATATATATTCATGATCAAGTGTTTAATAGCGCAGAACTTTGGTAGAATGTTATTTTCTTAAAACAGCAAGTTCTTTTATTGATGTACATTTTTCTTGTCTAGAAAAAAACAAAACAAATTAAATGCGAATCCCATTAGGGCATGGTACCTGGCCTTAAGATTTGCATGACATGTGGATAGAAACAGATGCACTGAATCATCACTGTCTCTGTTTGATTTATAATCGTTTGCTTCAATTTTTATAAGAACCCAGATGTTCAGTCGTCATTTTACAAAAGAATTTAAAAACCTGAGTAATTAAAGCTACAGCACCGAGACAGTTAAAAGCATTAGAACACCAGTTGCAGTGCAGATTCCCTGACGAGAGGATGTTTTCTGTAGAGCTCGATAGACAGATGTCCTCAAATGAGAGCACTGGGAGGTTTGATCAGCACAATGGCCTACTCAGTGAGAATCTGGTGACTTACACACAAAACATACTTCCCACTTTTGTCAGCAGGGTGTGTGTGTGTGTGTGTGTGTTGTCAGCAGGAGTGTGCGACTCTGCCCTGTCTTTGTTTTTTCTCCTCCTCAGAAAACACACTGTCTACAAAAATGTCTCTTAATGTTCATATATGTTCCATCCCCTCACTCATTACAGTCTGTCTTACTCTGTACATTATGTATATGCCTTATTTGAACTTGCTAATAATAATAATAATAATAATAATAATAATAATAATGTCTCATTTCTACCAGCAATGTATCCTTAATAATCTGCTTGAAAAGTTCATAAGTTCATAGGAAATGCTCATAACAATACCAAAGTAAAGGACAAGAAATTCCATGGATTTGTTTTTCTTCTTGGTCCCCCAATCCCAGCATGGCATGGCCAAACGTAGCTCGAGGTGGCCGTCCTGTTGACTAGCTACATGTCTACGGTCAGGGGGAAACAGTTCCCACGGCTGTAAGTTCCCACTCCGGTGTCATTTTCTTTTGGATGACGTCATGTGTACTACTGTGATCGAGTGGCATGACGTGCTGTTGATCTTTTACTCTCTTTCTCTATTTCTCTTGTGGCCATGTTTTGGATTTTTTGTATTGATGGAGTGCAGTATTTTGTTTGCGCTGTCGGTAGCTGGTAGCTGGTGTCTGTAAATCTGCTGATTGGTTGGTTTCGATGGGGTGTGACCTTTTGCTGTTGTAATGTGAGTGCTGTGCTCGTTATTTTGCGTGTGAATTTGAGAATGTGTTGATATTTTGCTCTTTCTATCTCGCTTTTTTTTCCCTAACATGAACTGTGATTTTTTTAATATTTTCGTTTGATGTTTTTTTCCTCTATGTACTTATAAAAAAGGGAGCCGAACTTTTTAATTGCTAATTCTCCCGGTGAGCGATTGTTACATCATGACACCATGTTTGTGTTGCCAATTATTCTTCCCCCAGTGGTGGCACAAAGGCAAATGTTCACGCAGGTCTCCTCTCCTCTTCTTTTGTCTGCTGGTTTTCATTGTACCTCCGTTTGAAGTGCTTCGCTGTGATTGTTTTGTTTGGCCAACACGGGGATTGCTTCCTGTTTACTTATTTATGAGCTTGCTAACCAATTACAGAATGATTGCAGAGCTGCAGGTGCTGCCATGGACCCACACATGGCGACTTCATCAACTCAGTTTCTCGCGCACACACACACACACACACACACACACACACACACACACACACACACACACACACACACACACACACACAAAACACTGAGAAACAAACAAACCAAAAAAATAGCGTTTCCTTTTTTGTTACAGTTTTTAGCCTAATTTATCCTAGTGTGAATTACAGCTAGTGCTAGAACTCAAAACCTTCAAGAAAATTAATTTTACTAAATGTAATAAAGAATGTTAGAACTGAATTAGTTATAGTGTGAAGACAAATATTAAAAATCGTAAAAAAGCATTAGACCATGTGTATAGATAGATAGATAGATAGATAGATAGATAGATAGATAGATAGATAGATAGATAGATAAAAAAAAAACTTGTATTGCCAAAAGGAAATGAAAAGGCAGATGTTTGGGACATCTGCCTTTACATGCACATGAATATGATATGGAGTTGACCCGCCCTTTGCAGCTATTACAGCTTCAACTCTTCTGGGAAGGCTTTCCACAAAGTTTAGGAGTGTGTTTATGGGAATTTTTGACCGTTCCTCTTGAAGTGTATTTGTGAGGTCATTCACTGATGTTGGATGAGAAGGCCTGGCTCGCAGTCTCCGCTCTAATTCATCCCAAAGGTGTTCTATGGGGTTGAGGTCAGGACTCTGTGCAGGCCAGTCAAGTTCCTCCACAACAAACTCACTCATCCATGTCTTTATGGACCTTGCTTTGTGCACTGGTGTGCAGTCATGTTGGAACAGGAAGGGGTCATCCCCAAACTGTTCCCACAAAGTTGGGAGCATGAAATTGTCCAAAATGTCTTGGTATGCTGAAGCATTAAGAGTTCCTTTCACTGGAACTAAGGGGCCGAGCCCAACCCTTGAAAAACAACACCTGAATTCAATGATTTGGAGGTGTGTCCCAAAACTTTTGGCAATATAGTGTAGATCAATAAACTTTATTAATCCCATAAGGGAAATTCTTGTCTTACAGCAGCTTAGTCAGTAACAAGATACAACACTCACACACACACACGCACACACACACACACAAAATATAAATATAAATATTTAAAAAATATAAAATCTGAACATTCATATAACGTACCGAAAGTCATGGAAGAGAAAAAAACGAAGTGAAAATATAAATAAAAAATAAAGCATGAACGCAAAAACCGTGTGATTTTTCAAAACACTGTTTTATTTATTTATTTTTTAAGAGATATGCATATGTATGTATATATGCTGAGAACGCTAACAGGGGGTGTCTATTTTTAAAGCAACTCTGTATCTTGTTGTTCCTTTCTACACTCCAGCCTCCTGCCTTTGAATTGCATGTATAATCAGATCTTTCTAACACAATGCCCCGCTTCTGTTCGTCTCCGCAAGCTCGCCGTCAGAAGCTTGCAAGCAAGTCGTCTTTCTCTCTTCAGTCAAAACACTATTAACACTTTTAACAAGCGTATGTGTATATGCCAAAAAGGAAAAGGAGCAGAACCAAGAGATGAGGTGTGAGTTATCTGTCTTGAGTACAAGCCAGGCCTTTTATTTTTGTTGTTTGTTGTTTTTTTTCTCTCTCTCTAATAGAAACTGAGATACACTGAGGTGTAGTTCCTTCATATGCCCCTTCAGAGATCTTATCAAAGTAAACTTAATTAGCATTACAAATCCTACCGCATTAATTAAATGTACTTTGATGATTGAATTAAAAGAATAATAGGAAACCCGCTGTGGATCAAACCATGCCAGTGAAACACGCTGTTTGTTTTCTTTAATTTGTCACCTGTCAATCTCTTTCTACAATTTAGTCATCCTTTATTCTTCTGTAATCCAGGATTTTCCTGATCAGGAACAGGAAATTTTACAGTTAAATGTAGAATATACCAGAAAAAACAGACACGAGGTAGAAATACACGGCGCTCGTTCGTACCTCGGAGAAATTCAGCATATCCAACATGTTTTTTAGAGGAGGTAGGACACCAGAGAACCATGTAGAGCATGTAAAACTCCAGTGGATGGAGCATGTGCTCAGGATCGAGCCGGAAATCCCTGCAGACGTGGGGGCGATGCCGCACCACCGTGACGCCCCAGTTTCAAACTGTAAAACGTAGGGTTTTATAACAAGATGGCAAAAACAGAATGTATTTTAATGTAAAACATATAAACTTTAGGTAAATCAAACCCTTAATATATGATCTGATATTATTCACTGCTCATAAGAAACATATTAAGATCAAAACCTCAGCTTTATTATTGTATTTCTAGCAACTACGCTGACAGTATTTCTGTCTATAAAATTAAAATCACAGGTTTATATTAATCTCCTGCTCCATCTAATTCTTCCTCCTAATATGGCCCAAACTTTGTAGACACCCAAGCCATATTTGAGCATTCTTTAAACTACTAAAGCTGTATAGAATGTCTTTGTATGCTGTAGCATTACACTTTCCTGGAACTAAGAGGCTCAAACCCTGTTCCAGCGTGACAGTGCAGCTGTGCACAAAGCCCCTGAAGACATGGTGTAGAGATTAAGGTTGGAGTGGAAGAACTCAAGTGTCCTGCCCAGAGCCCTCCCACTGAAGCCCTTTAGCATGAACTGGAACATCGACTGACCCCCAGACTTCCTCACTCTTATAACATCAGTGTCTGATCTCACTAATGTGTGAAGGTGCACGAAAGTGGTGGTAGTTCAAGTGATTCTGGTTTCTCGGGGTTCAAGCCCCAGCACCGCCAAGGTGCCATTGTGGGACCCTTCAGCATGGTCCCCAACCCCCCAACCACTTGCTCCAGGGATGCTGCACCATGGCTGACCCTGCGCTCTGACCCCAACCCTCCAAGGATGGGATATACAAAGAAAGAATTTCACTGTGCAGTAATGTATACGTGACAAATAAAGGCTACTTTACTTTAGTGCTCTTAAAGTCAAGTCAAGAAGCTTTTATTGTCATTTCAACCTTATATCGCTGGGACGATGGTGTTTGTCTTGAGGAACAACACTTTAAGTCCTTAGCTCTTTGTTGTTTTATGTAGCACCAGGGTCCTGGAATAACATTGTTTCATTTCACTATGTACCGCATCAGCTATATATGGTTGAAATGACAATAAAAGCTTCTTAACTTGACTCTTAACCAAAGCTGACGCAGTACATAGGGCTACATAAAGCAGCATAGAGCTACATAAGCTACATAGAGCACATAAAACAACATAGAGCTACATATCTTGTAGCTGAATAAACACAAATCCTTCACAGCTACTCTCCAACATTTAGTGGAAAGCCTTCCCAGAAGAGTGAAGCTTATTTTAACAGCAAAGGATGTGGAATTTTTGAAAACAACTGGCTGTATGAGCTTATGGTTTAGCTGTAACATGACAAGCTGCATCTGCTTGATCTTATTAACAGAGAGAGAGAGAGAGAGAGAGAGAGAGAGAGAGAGAGAGAGAGAGAGCAAACAGCGAATGAATGTTTGTAGCTGCTATAAATAATAGTAATAGTAACTTTTTCACTGATGTTCTGCAGCATTAAACTGCGAAAAGCTAATACATATTCCAAAATACTGTTCATTTAAAAAATCAGAAAATATAATTGTTCAAAAAAGAGAGGAATTAGTCTGTTTTTATGGAAAAAATAACTTTGGAATGAAAACTAGAAAGTAACTGTGTGATTTTTCTCTACGCAGTCCTATAACAGCATGCTTTATTCCCTACACCAGGCATAAAAGCCAGGCACATATCAACACGGCCGTCCTGTACAAGCCTGGTAGCGCTGGAGGTGAAATTTAAAAGATTAATGCGATATGAATAAAAGTATAGGCACTTGCTTGTTTCTGTTAAGTCTTTTTTTATTCTATTTTCTTTTCTCAGGAAACAGCACCGTCAAGAAAAAAAACCATCCAGTATAAATATTCTAAACAGTAATATACTTTATTTTACATCAAATCTATTATCAGTATATGTTTTTTTTTTATTTTTTAAGATTCCCTGCACTGCTTTGGATGGGAAGTCAGCCGGCTGTAATCTGTTTGTGTAATTAAACTTCAGTCATCTCCCATCACACTGTCTTCATGTCGTGTTCATCTGTTTGGTTGTGTGCCTCTCCCCCTTGCCCCGCTGTCTGTTTCATTACATTTAGATAATGGTAGATTAACTGGTGTTAGATACAGAGACAGAGTCGCAAGTATTGTCGTTCGAGACAATGTGACAAAGACAGCTGGAAAGTCAAGCTTGGTCGTCTAGGCTTGGGTTTATACAGCTACAACAACGAGGTTATATACTGTGTAATATCCTTCACTTTGTGTTGTGAGTGTGTTTCAGTGTTGGCTGTAGATGTTGGTGTATAGCGCTGGCAGATTTGCACAAACTTAGAAATACGTACATACATGCAAAATGTTACAGTTTCCATTTTTCTTCTTTCCTCCTCCTTTCCCTTTACTTTTCCCCCCGCCTCTCCTTCTCTCTCTTTTTTCCTTTCTCCCAGGAAGAAGGATGACAACACCTTATTTTCTCAAGTGCAGTATAAGTACGAAAGACTTCTTCTCCGCTCTGCCACACGAAAGAAGAGTGGTCCCTTGATTCAGTGGGAAAATCGTCGAGAGATGTGAGACTAGGTGAAGGAAGAAACAAGAAGGGATTTTTCTTTTCCGTTTTTTCTTGGCTAAATATTTCCTTTTTTTATTTACTCGCTTTGGCATCGCAAAACCTGTGGAAGCCGACTTTTGCAGAGACCAACTTTTTTGCTGCTGTTTTTTAGACAAGATGGAGAAATATTTATAGATACATTATGCTCAAAGCATGCATACACAGATATACAATCACACATGCAGTCTAATACACGTATCTATCTCACATACACACACGCACACGCGCGCACACACGCAAACCTACACAAATTTACAGACACAAACCCTTTGCACTTAGGCTGATGCATAAATGCACTGCAGAAACTTCATATTTTGGATACTGGTTAATACTGATATCTCTATTTGTAAATCCATATGATGCTCACACATGCGTATACACACACACAGACACGCATACACGCATACACACACACACACCAGCCTGCTGCCATTTTGGTTTTCGTGCCTATACAGGTGTTGTTGTCTGTGCCAGGGAAAGCTCTGGAGAGATGGAAGAGAAAATGGTAATCCAGGATTATTTACATGCATCATTCCTTAGAAAATAGGGACCAAAGGACTACATGCTTTTTAAAAGTATATAAATATATAAATAGACTCATATATATATATATATATATATATATATATATATATATATATATATATATATATATATATATATATATATATATATATATATATATATATATATATATATATATGAGGATCTTACCTTGTAGCTACAAGTATTATGAGTATAGATAGTAGTAGTAAAAAGAAAAAGAAATAATTAAGTCAGTATCCATTAAGCATTGATTATAAGACAAAACAAGTAAAAAAGAGAAGGAAATAATCAAACCAAGGCTGACCCTTTGCTCTGGTGGTGGTTTATTTGCACCAGACCCGTAGATTAGATGTATTGTAGATTCTAAGAGTAGATTTGCCAATCTTTTTGCTGTTTTCTTTTTTTAACGATGACGGAAAAAAAATACTTGAACTTGTGATGAAAAAAGAAAAAAAAAACATACAAAAAAAAGAAACTATGAAAACAAACAAACAGAAAAAAAAATATCATTGTCTGTCTAAATGGCCGCTCGCGCTAGAAAATATGTATTGGATGGATTATACCGCTCATCCCAGTGTCTTCAACATGCCACATTTAATGAACAAGAACAAGATAAAGCAAGTCATCTCGATTTCTTCACCCTGCCATCTGACAGCTATTATGTCTAACTGTGTCAAAAGGAAACCGGAAAGAGAGAAAAAAAACAAAAACATAGAAGGAACGTAAAGGAGTGTCTAAAGTCTGTACTCGACAGGGTGCAGGCTTCCCATAAGCCTTTTTGTTCAAGCGACAATCCACTGTAAAGACCAAGCTACTGGATATGATGTGGACTCTCTTCTTTTCTTTACTCTTTTTTTTGTATTACGACAGGGAGCACGCTATCTAGACTGATCTCACAGTTACTACTGCAGTTAGGGTGTGTGTGTGTGTGTGTGTGTGTGTGTGTGAGTGTGAGAGTGGTGGAAGAGAGACGTGGTCCTTTAAGAGCGGACTTTGTGAAATCACGAACGTATGACGAAGACGACGTGGGAGTCGATAGCTACAGAAACTGCCAAACGAAGCGAAGAGATAACAACTGCAGTGGCTTTTTTTTTCTAGGTAAGAAATAAAAATCATTCGAAGTGACACCATGCTGGTCTGAAGAGACACAGAGAGATACATAGGTCTACGAAAGCCACTGAAGACTTAGCGAAGCACCGGAGTTACTAAGTGCTTTGTGGATATATACTGAACTTTCATGGGAAAGGCAAAAGAAAAAAGAAGGGAGAAAAAAAAACAACAAAAAACAAATGCACTCACAGCATTAGCAGCTGAAAGCTTTTAGATGCCATTAAGCTTTGTTGTAATCTGATGTAAATGGAACACTATTCATACGCTCTCTCTAATGCCATCATAAATGATAGAACGAACCTGGGAAAGAACGTACGACAGTCAGTCAACACTCTACCCAAGCCTGTATTGCACTCGAAGGTGATTTTTTTTGGTCAGTTATTTAAAAAAAAATGTAATGTAGAGAACATGCTCAAAGACATCATCACATATCTGGGGCTTTTTGTCCATGATTGTACTCCTTTCAATAGTCACAATTTTCTATATACCTGCAATGCTGCCAATCAATTGAATTTTTATTTTATTTTATTTTATTTATTTATTTTATTTTATTTTATTTTATTTATTTATTTATTTATTTATTTTATTTTATTTTATTTTATTTTATTTATTTCAGTTTATTTTATTTTATTTTATTTTCAGTTTTTGAAACACAACAAGTAACACAACAATTAAAAAGCCAAAAAGAAACTTGTACAAAAAGTTACGAATATCAACAAACTAATTTATTTCACATGAAAACACCTAAAAATTACCCAGAATGTTTTTTTTTTTCTGGTTGTAAAGACAGCTTTCTGAACAATTTAGCTTGTAACCTTTACAAATGATGGACGACAACACTTCTGAAATATTTATTTATTTATTTATCTATTTTTTTATTTTTTTATTTTTTTATTTATATTTATTTATTTTTTTATGGATAGACTCGGTGGTTTACAGTGACAACGAGACAGTCTGCACAGATTAGTGGAGCAAGGCAGGGAAACATGGATGTCAAAATTATTAATAATAATAATAATAATAATAATAATAATAATAATAATAATAATAATAATAAACAAACCTGACCTCTTCTTGAATGCCAGCATATCAGACCTCACTTTAATCCTTTAAATCCTCTTTAGGAGTTTGCAAAGGACCAAAATTGTGCAATTCAAATCTGCTGCCTCCCCTTGCCAAATGAAATTTTTCCTTCCTGTCTGCTTCCACTGGACTGAGTGCAGAAATTAGGTTCCCTTTCGAGGGAACTCGACGCTGTGTCATGGCTTGACGCTTCTTTTTCCCATAGCGTGAAGCCGTGACACAGTGTCGTAACCTAGTGTAGTTTTGTTTAACTGTGACCTCCAGTCTGTCCATTTCTAAACCCCAGACATTCTAATTAGTTCAGATGTACGACCGTGTCTAAAGAAATGAGAAATGATGAGATTCACAAAAGTAGCACAAATATCATGATGTCAGATGTTCCACAGACTAGACGTTTAGATCATTCTGGAAAACTGATGAGAACTGACTAGGAGATCATGTAATATATTCTTTACACTTTTGAATTTTTTTTTACTATTTTTTTTTTTTTATTATTTCCTTCTACTGTCAGTTACCATACACGCTTATATATCTTTCTTCAATTCAGCCAAGAAGATCTGCTGTATCTGATCCCTACTACATCCAATCTGAACAATTTGCACTAGTTATCACCTCACGACCTCCCAGTGATTTTATTCCGATGTATTAGAAAAAATGTTGTCTTAATAATACACATTAATACACAACAAATTCCTTCTCAGTTAATCATCCTCCACCTATTTATCCATTAATATCCAAGACTTTAAATCTCTTGCTGTTTGGAAAATGTTCTTTTCCTGAGAAAGAATTCTCGTGGCAAATTTTATGACGTGCCAAACTGTTTAATCTCAAAGCCTGATTCCTGTCTGCTTTTTTTTTTTTTCTTGCTTTTTTTCAGCACTATTTTAAATTTGTCAAATGCCCTTTATCATTATTGTTATCTCAGCACTTAACAGCACCTCTACCTTTTTATCCCCGGACTTTCATTTCACAAAACGACCCATTTGTTCGGATTTTGTTGCAGCTATAAATGTAGGACATCTGGAAAGCACACGTATTATTAAGCACTGGAAGAATATTGGTGAAGCACAGTATAAAAGGCTGCTTTGATGCCACAAAATGCTGCCCTACTTTGCTTCTTATAGCTTGCGTAAAATTGTCAGGACAGACACTTTAAATCACTGGATCTTTATTTATTGTATAAATAGAAATAACAGGGATGTATCAATACCAAGAGTTGTATCAGGTATCGGCTTACCTGGTGACATCGCTCTAGTTTACATTCCCACGCTAATGAACAGATGGACAGCAATCTGGATGTAACAATCGAAGTAAAACACTGTGAAAATATCTAAAAGAGCTACTACAATACATGTAATATGACAAAACATCTTTAAGAGAGAACACAAGGACCAAGCTAGTCACAAGGAGGTAGAATGGAGGCTAGCATTGAGAGAGCACTTCCATTCGGCGAGCACTGAGCACTTCTTTTCACACCGGCAAGCTGCAACTCGTAACGAACTTAAATCTGTGCTCCCAGGTAGGCTGAAATTAACAATATTGTTCATATACATCTTTAAGAGATCTTGTGCTGATAGAAATCTCAGCATTATGAGTTCATTAATGGCAACAAATAGCACGAAAGCTAGAAGAAAAGCTGCGTCTGGTTGCTGCATTTTAAATAGGTGTGAACATTTCAGTGTTCGTTATTTGAATTAGTGCGTAAAAACAAACCTGTACTCATATTTGGTCTTGAAAGACATGGTATTGATCCATCCCTAGAAAAAAATATATGCAATGTAAAAGAAAGACTTCAATTACAAACAGAAAAATTTCTCTTTTTAAAAAATAATTGGTATTGGTTTTTAAGGACCTTAGTTGAGTTCAGACATATCTAAAGGTCTTTACAGAAGCTACTGCTACGGGTACAATGGAAAATTTGCTATAGGTGACTGCATTGTTCTTTATTGTGTATTATTTTTGCCAGTAGTTTATTTTAATCTGTTTAATTTCACACACACACACACACACACACAAAAAATAAAAAATGCAGAGTTGACTGGGTTAAATGTTCAGACGTACTGCGCTGCAGATCAGAACGCTAAATTGAGTGTTTAATGTCTAATGAAGAACGTTGTTACGACACGACCGCTGTTATCACGTTAGCACTCGGAAGAGTAGGACAAAAACAACAACAACAATGTTTGTTTTTTGTACCATATTTGCTTAAATTCCACTACTAGACTATTAGAACATTATCTAAATAGTCAGTTCATTAGAAAGCCAAGCCTGGCGAGTATTTCTGCGTCCGTCGGCTCCTCGGTTCCTCGAACCCCGCCAGACACATTGTTGTCGTTTTGCTTGCCGTTAGGCCTTTTTATTCTTCTTGCACAATCATGTTGCTGCAGAGATGAATGTGGGATGAGTTAATCGACCAGAGGAGGGGGTGACCTGCCAGAAACAGAGCTCCTCATCTCCATTCCCCCCTGAGGCTTTACTGCTCTCCCTAAAATAGCAGTGATTGTCAAGGAAAGGAAGCGAAATGTAATTGACTGAAAGTAAAGAGATAATTAAGGGAACCTGTTGGACAGAAGGGAAAAAAAATTAATGCCTCTCATTTAATATCTGGTTTTGGAAAAAAGGAAGAATAAGAGAGAGCGAGATTTCATCATCGTGTTTAAACATGAGAGGTCTTGCTTAAAAGGAAATGAGAACAAAAGGTGACGGAGGTGCACGCCAGGTTGAAAGTGGGTGGAGCTGCTGCAACTTAAGTGCCGCAAGACCGACTTTAGTACTCAGGGCATCAGGTAAAATGATGTCACGGCTTGCGGACGCTTGTAAACGTCTTACACGTTGGCTAAGATTGCTTTTAAAAGAAAGGGTCGTTTTTAGGTAGGAGGATTAGCCAAGCTCCGGATGTTCAAATGGGCCGAGGGAAATGCTTTGCTTTGGGGAAAGAAAAAAAAAAAACATGGGGCAATCAGAGAAAAAATCTCATGATGTACAGATAGTACAGAAAATTAGTTTTAGAATTAAAATGAAAATCCATATTCATGGAAATGAGCAGCTTGGGAGTTTTTGTTCTTTATGAAATATTATCACATCCCAATCAAGTTTTTTTTTTTTTTTTTAATCATAAGCAAATGACAAAAAATAGCCAGCAATATATAATCACACAAAGACTGAGCGATTTCCTGTATAAGCGTATAAGGTATATGATATATTGAGAGATTAGTGACATCTGAATGAACATCTGTATAACAGCTGCTGGTTTGTGCCGATAGGTTGTATAACCGAGAGCATGTAAAAAACTTTGTAAATATGAAAAAAAAATAAATAAATAAACAAAAGATGATCGGATTCGGTCAGGAGTGTCCCTAAGTATATGATGTGTGTCTGTTAACAATATATAAATACCACAGATATTTCTAATAACTCAAATAAAGCAAGAGTGAAGGGTATTTCAATAATATTTTCAATCATGTCGCTATGAAATGGAATGAAAAGGAGATGCACCAGGTGAAAGGGCTAGGACTAGGTGAACTACTGGAAAGTAGGTGACGGTTAAATGCAGTGTCAGTGTGTAGTAAGCGGTTAAAACGTGACCAGAGAGAGATAGTGTACAATATGTACATATGTATGTGTATGTACACCAGGCACAGGCCGCATTCGCAGGTGTTTGGTCATAACCTGCATCGAGACTGAGACCGAACCAACCATCCTCGTCTCACCTCTAGAGCATTCTCTCTTTATATCCTCGTCTATTCCGCAAGCCTGCTCTGTCCTGGGAAGTGTAAATACAACATAGCATATTTTTCAATTCCGTTTCTTCTTTCTAGTCTTACATGAGAGATTCCGGTCCAAAATATTTCTGAGAAAATGAAAATATATATATCTATATTTCATCAAGGCTGAGAAGGGAAACTATACACATTTTTATTTATGTTCAAATGAATTTTATACTGTATGTATGGTGGCAAATTCTATTTATTGATTGATTTATTGCAAGTTTTAGATGTTCTCTGTTTCTTCATGCTGTCTGATCTGGGATGACCTAAATTTGTGAAATAGTTTGTTCTGTTGCGTTTTTGATGGCACAGTTTGAAGCGATATTTTATGAAGCCCCAAGTGACAGAGGTTTTTTTTTTTTAATTCCAGCTGAGTTTGAGGACAGAGAGAGAGAGAGAGAGAGAGAGAGAGAGAGAGAGAGATCATCAAATCATATATCTGAGAATATGTTTTATGAGTTTCGAATATGTTCCTAAATCATTTTTATAACAAATTTTTGAAATCAGATATTTGCCTTGAAATCTTTTAGCAGGATGGGATCATCATCATCATTATTATTATTATTATTATTATTATTAATATTATTATTCATTGCAAGATTTGAAATATTTTCTTTCTTTTTTTTTTTCTTTTTTTTTTTAATGTTCTTTGAATATGTTCTGGGACGAATGATGTAAATTGTATGATAAAACAGAAACCGTGAAATCATGATATAAGAATATCCGGGAGTTTTGTTTTATGATCTTAAATGCCTTGAAATCTTTATCCGGCTGGAATCATTACTATTCACGACATCACCTCTGTTGTCTGTTCTGCTTTAATCTGTGCTGTTCTGCTGTTCTGATCTAATCTCATCAAATTCAGGAGAACAAAAAAAAACACAAAAACAACACGTGTAAACTTTATATTTGACTTCGAACTTATCTTGCATTTTCCCAGCAGTGGGCGAAGTTAAGATGTCAGTAGCCCGAGAGTTGATCGCCTGCTCTAAAACTTTCACTTTTGTCAATTGTGTAGATAACAAACTACGAGGGGTGTTTTGCCTTAAACCCAGCACATTTTTTTCCCCGCTGATGCTACCTACACACTCCAGTGTCCATACCTGGTATTGTATCATTGCCTCTGTGTTTGGGCTTTACAGAGGCCCTTGGTGTTTCAGTGCCATAATACGGACCAAGAAATAACTTATTATTACAGTACAGATGCCAAATTGACTCAGAGGAGAACATGTTCAAGAGAAAATATGTTTTCCAGAAGAAATGAACCACTGCATTCTCTGCTTCTCAATCCATGTCTTGATTTATTTTACTCTGCTTGTTTTTTTGTTTTTTCTTGTTTTTTTTTTTTTTTTTCCAATTTAATGTTATTGGAAATACCTTATTTTTAAATTAAAAATCTTTTTCTTGAATACTAAAGCTGTAAAATAGCATTGGCACGAGCCCATCCTCTACATATGGGCTGTTTTTTCCCTCATTGCTCCTGAACCGTGTAGCTCTAGATCATTATATTCTCTGCTTAGGCTAAAAATAAAGCACAGTCCTGTAGACCAGCATGGCTCCTTTTCGTTTCCTTCGTCTGATTGTTTGACTCCGGTGCTGTCTCCCGATTCGGAGCGGAGTAGTCAGAGCTGTCGCCTCGGCTCCAGGAGGAACGGCCTTTGGTTTGTACGGCTGTAAAAATTTGTGCTGGCTTTTTTTGTCACTCACGCTATCCGGAGGACGCGTTTAGCATGTGTCATTTTATTAATTGAGATAATAACGTTAAGCACATCTGAATACCAAATTAGACCAAAGGGTTGGTAGCAAATTGTTTAGAAAGGGCGAATAATGCATAATAAATGGAAGGAGGAGTGGGAGGGGGTTGAAGGGTGAATTGATTAAAGTGAAATAAAACAATGATTACACGCACACATGCACATGCACACACACACACACACACACACACACACACACACATGCATGTTTACCACTGACATAATTACTCATGCCATATGCCATGCCTGCACTTAAATCTAAATCTGTTTTTAACCAAAAAAAAAAGAAGCTTTTTGTCTCTTTTAGTTGATTCATTTGTTTATTATTAATTATTTCATTATTATTTAATTCATTATTTAATAAAAGCATTTTTAATAGCCGCTTTCCTCATGGGGGTCAGCCAAATGTTCTTACAAATTCAGTACTGTCAGATATTTCTTTAATCATTTAATCTCCCCCAGGAAATAAAAAAATTGTCACACACACACACACACACACACCCCCCCCTTATCATAATAATGTGTGTCCTTCCACTGGCATAATTACTAATGCCATGTCTAAACTTAAGGGTTTTTTTTTGTAAGGTTTTTTTTTTTTCCATTTGTAACAAAAATCAAGCTTTTTTTCCCCTTCTTTTAGTTTTTATTTTTTTTATTTTTTATTTTAGTATTTTTTTCAGCGAAGTCTTTGAAATAGTGGTTTTCCTTATGGGGTTCAGCCAAATGTCCCCACAAAATAAAACTGTCAGATATTTAGACCTTTGTGGGGACATTCAATCTTGCTCTCTCTCTCTCCCCCTCTCTCTCTCTCTCTCTCTCTCTCTCTCTCTCTCTCTCTCTCTCTCTCTCTCCCTCTCTCTCTCTCTCTCTCTCTCTCTCTCTCTCTCTCTCTCTCTCTCTCTCTCTCTCTCTCTCTCTCTCTCTCTCTCTCTCTCTGTCTCTCTCTCTGTTTTTTCCCCCTCTTTCTGTCTCTCTCTCTGTCTCTCTCTCTCCCCTCTCTCTCTCTCTCTCTTTCTGTTTTTCTCTCTCTCCCTCTCTCTCTCCTCTCTCTCTCTCTCTCTCTCTCTCTCTCTCTCTCTTTCTGTCTCTCTCTCTTCTCTCTCTCTCTCTCTCTCTCTCTGCTCTGTCTTCTCTCTCCTCTCTCTCTCTCTCTCTCTCTGTCTGTTTTTTCTGTCTCTCTCTGTCTCTCTCTCTCTCTCTCTCTCTCTCTCTCTCTCTCTCTCTCTCTCTCTCTCTCTGTCTCTGTCTCTCTCTCTCTCTCTCTCTCTCTCTCTCTCTCTCTCTCTCTCCCTCTCTCTCTCTCTCACTCACACATACACCCACATACAATGCCTTTTCCAGCAACAGCAACAGTTGGAAAACTTTTGACTTTGATTGATAAGTAACAATTAATTGCATTAGAATATTTTTTATACATGTTTGTTCCATTTTTTCATGAAAACTTTTTTCATGAAAAAAGTTGCGCATTTGTCAAAGAATTAAAGTCTGATTATACAAATGCACGCTTAAATTCATATAAACATCATGTGTACTATATGTGAATACATATATAATTCAGAATGCAATGCACACAGATACAGTGGGCTTCTAGTTTCCCAGAAAAGCAATAACATTGTTCTGTGTCTCACGCTTCCCTCCAGTTGATTCATGTCATCGCCTGTGGGCCACACACTCCAAGCGCAGCGATGATACCCAGTGTGTTAAGGCAGAAGAAACAATGTAGTGTTTGCTTTGAGGGGAAAGGTCAGTGGGAGGAAATTGGACTCAAATGGAAGAATGTCTTCCCTGTCCCTCAGGTCCCTGACAACATGTGAAAGGAATATAAATGAAGAATTTCAAAGGAGATTAAATATCAGTTTTGGCATGTACGTGTTAGAAAATATATATATATATATAATAATATATATATATATATATATAAGTTCCCAGAGGACATATTTAAGTGCAATTCCAAGGCATATTGAATGAACAGCGAGTGTGAGAGCGTGTAACCAATCGTTCTTCAGCTATCGTTAATGACAGACTCCATGGCTGAAACATCGCTTCTGTACTACTTTACTTCACATCTAAACCTTTTGGTTCCATTGTGTTTAAGTTTTTGCACCCACAGACTGTCTAGAAATAAAGCAAAACTGCATGCTCAAACATATAATACATGTTTATCTCAAAATACTTGTGATCTGCTTAAAGATAATAGAGCTTTTTTGTTGGTTGATGCTGTAGTTTTGTTATTCCCGAGAGAACTTAGCGGCTATCTGTCACTCTGGTGTCACAGGAAGACGGTGCATTGGGTCTGATGGGAAATTGATCAGGTTTTACTGAAAAACAAAAGACCTTCTTTTATCATTCACCACTTTCTACTGACTCAATGTCACATTAATGACAAATCCAGTATAGGGGAGATAGCTAACGATAAGGATCTACGAAGTGACGATGGTGTTGACGGTGGATTTAGCATGAAGCTGATCTGTTTGGGCAGAGTGTACAGATGAGGAGGTGAGGGAGCCGGACAGGCTAAAAGACTAAAGCTCTCTTTAAGTAGAGATAAAGCGAGAGCTAAATCCCACTGGCACCGCTATCAGCAGGTAGTCGAAACCATGGGAAAGCATGAACCAAAAAGTAAAACATCGTCACCAAAAGAAGTCTGAACTAAAAAACTTTCGTGATGAAATAAAGTCGGATGCCACTGAAGATCATGTGTTAATACTAAAGATTAATGTACAAGTCACTCAGAGCGGAAAAATTCCTACAAGAAATAGCATCATAGAATCTGTAAAACACCATAAAAGAAAATTGGCTGCAAAGTTTATAGTAATTTATTGGCAAAAGGAGTACATTGCCACCAAACTGCTATGATTGAGCCAATGAGCCAATGCATCTCGAGCTATTTTATGCTATCTGTGATACTATAGTACCATTGTACGATGTTTCTCTTGTTAAGCATAGCCCAGGTTTCCAAAGTTTTCTCCCTGCTTATAATTTCTGAATCACTCAAAAGAAAATAATTTGAAGGCGTGGTCTGCATTTACAAAACCTCAAATATTTCAGGATAAAATTGGTTGAAGTTTAGATAATGAAATGAGAAAGGCTGTAGTATGACATTCGATATTCTACAGGCAGACAGACAAGCAGACAGAAAGACACAGACAGAAAGGCAGACAGACAGAAAGGAAGACAGACAGAATGACAAACATACAGAAAGACAGTCACACATAAACATAGAAACAAATAGAAAGACAGACACAGACATGTATAGACAACCAGTAGGACAATAAGGGAGAAAGACAGACAGATAGGCAGAAAGACAGATGGACAGAAAGACAGACACACACATATAGAGACAAACAGAAAGACAGACAGGCAGAAAGGCAGGCAGAAAGACAGACAAACAGAAATACAGACAGAAGGACAGACACACACACACACACACATATAGATAACCAGAAGGACAGACAGGGAGAAAGACAGACTGAAAGACAGATAAGCAATGAAACAGACAGACAAGCAGAAAGACAGACACACACATATAGAGACAAACAGAAAGACAGACAAGGAAAAAGACAGACCGAAAGATACACACACACAGAGACAAACAGAAAGAAAGATAAAGATAAATAGGTAGAAAGACAGACAGACAGAATGGCAGGCAGACAGACAAACATAATGTCAAACTGACGGAAAGAGACACACACATACAAAGAGACAAACAGACATACAGAAAGAGAGAATGACAGACAGACAGAAAAGCAGGCAGAAAGACAGATAGACAAACAGAAAGATAGAAAGACAAACACACACACACACAAAGACACAAATAGAAAGACAGACAGACAGAAAGACAGACAGAAATGCAGGCAGAAAGACAGATAGACAAATAGACACACACACAAAGAGACAAACAGAAAGACAGACAGAGAGAAAGACAGACAGACAGACAGACACACACACACAAAGCAGAGCGACAGACACAGAGAAATACCATGTAGGGAAGAAACCTAGGGTCACTGACAGTAACATTCGGTTAATGCCTCCCATTAATGTATCCTCGTTCATGCCTCGCCAGAACTTTTGAGGGACAGTGGTGGCTCAAGTGGTTAAGGCTCTGTGTTGTTGATCGGCGTATCGGGGTTAAAGCCCCACTGTTGGGCAATTGAGCAAGGCCCTTAACCCTCTCTGCTCCAGAGGCGGTGTATCATAGCTGCCCCTGTGCTCTGATCCCTCATATCCCTCATATCCCTCAGCTGGGATATGCGAAGAAAAGAATTCCACTGTGCTGTAATGTATGTGTGTCCATAATACAGGCTTCTTGCCCTTTCTTCTTCTTCTTAAAGGTTCATGTTCAGGGTTATCAAAGCAGTGCTCAGTGGAGATTTACCTTTATCCATACTCTCCTGTCATCATATACTGGACATCAACTATTAACAGTATGATTGTAAACTGTTATTGATCTATGGCTGTCTGTATCACTGATCTGGGATCAGAATAAAAGTATAGACATAAGAAGACTTAAAAAAAAAAGGATGTAGATACAGATATATAATAAATTGTCCAAATTTATTGTCCAACTCTTCAATACCTCAATATCTTTCTTCTTCACCAGCGATCTTTCTTCTTCTTCTTCTTCACCACCTGATGGAGTTTTATTGCTGAGACTGCAAAACAAAAGTATTTATTAATTAATTAGTTTATTTATTCCTTATTTTTTCCCCCAATCCCACTCCCTTCTTAACATGCAGATTCCGGAATAGCAAGAGCTTATAGATAAATGGCAATCAGGAGCCAAGAGACCCAGGCATAAGCAAAGCCTCTCAATCCTTTTGATCCTATTATGTATCACAAAAGTGTAATCAATATCCAATCAGGAGTTGAGCAGAATTCAGTGTCATACAGGGCTTCTTATTGTCAGGGGTCGTGTTGCCATGGCAACAGCCCAGGTGTGGCGGATCTTGGGCAGGGCTCGTATCGATGGAAGTTTGAGAAGAAAGGCTGATGAAGGGATAATGAAATGTGTGGAGATAGCGAAGCGAAGCCATGGGAAAGCAGCAGAACCATCTTGATTAAGACTGGAGATAGAGTATAACACGGTGATACACATGTTAACCCTTTCAGTTCTACACGCAGGCAACAACAAAGTTAATGCCAGCGTCAGAAAGTGTGGATTAAAATCTTGGAGTGTGACACTGCTGTGATGCTCATCTGAGAGCCACAGATAGGAAGGCAGCATGGGATTGTGTGAAAGCTACAAATACAGCAGCAGCGATGATAAATTACTGTATAAACCAAACATGTTGATAGACAAAAAAATATATCTTATATATTTTAGAAAATATCCTTATTTCTTACTTTCTTTTTCTGTTCAGTTTTGCTGATTGATGACATTAGCAGGGTGAAGACATTTTCTTCGGGTTTATCATTAGAGGATCTGACGTGTAGAACATACAGCGTGACAAGTCTTCAAAAAGACTGCTGTATTTGCACAGCACCAAACAGACCAAGTTACTCACGTCAATCATTCATTCATTGTCTACCGCTTAACCGATCTATTCTCGGGTGAGGGGGAGCCTGTGCCTATCTATCTCAGGCGTCATTGGGCATCAAGGCAGGATACACCCTAGACGGAGTGCCAACCCATCACAGGGCACACACACACACACACTCTCTCATTCACTCACACAATACGGACAATTTAGAGATGCCAATCAACCTACCACGCACGTCTTTGGCCCAGGGGAGGAAACCAGAGTACCCAGAGGAAGCCCCCGAGGCACAGGGAGAACATGCAAACTCTAGGAGGCGGGAATCAAACCCCCAACCCTGGAGGTGTGAGGCAAACATGCTAACCACTAAGCCACCGTGCCTCCCCTCACATCAATCAAAAGATATTAAATAAACCAGGGGTCTTTACATTTCTGAACGAGATTTGACTGGCTGCGGCTAGTGGCAAACGATTTAAAAAGTGTGAAATCATCTGTCGGTGTTAAGCAGCTACCATGCAGTACGATGGAGTGTTAAAAAAATTTTTTTTAATTCTTTATTGTTATTTTTTTAAATTATGGGGTTGAATAAATATTTGTGCAGCTTTATTTAATTGACACTTAAACAAACTGCAGTAAATATGTATTAATATACTTTATTAGCATACTTTTATTTGACCTATGCTTTATTAACGGTTTGTTTTTTATTAAATAACAATAACATTCATAAACCAAAATGTTAATAAAACAAATCATGTTAAAAGTAACAAACTAAGTAGTAAATAATGCTATTTAAAGAAACCTTATACTAAGTGTACCCAAGTAAGGTCTTTTTTTTAATTGGTATCCTTTTTGGATATATGGTATCCATATTTATTTATTTATTTATTTATTTATTAATCAATTTATTTATTTATTTATTTATTTTAACCTTCTATAAGACAACCGAAAAGTTTCTGCGGGTTCGAAGACTCAAATATATGAGTATAGTATATTAGCATAATAATATAATATAATACACTATTATATTACTATATTTATATCAGATTCTTACTAATAAAAATATATTATTAAGTATAAAAAATAAATGATAAAAATAGATTATTATTTATATTATTATTATCATTACAATTATAATAATATTCCTCTTTCCTGAGTGCAGCATGGGTCAGAAGTCAAGCATAAAGTATACATTTTTATTTGTTCATTTATTTTTTATGACAAATATATCACAAATACATACATCATTGTATGGCTGAAATTGATTCATTGAATATACGTTAATATAAGTATAGAAATGTGCTATATTGTAGTAGCAGTAGTAGTAGTAATAAAGTATATATTAAATATAAAATATATTAGTAATAATAATTAAAAATAGATTAATAATCAGTAAATTGTTTTAGCAATATCTTTCTTTTTTTTTAGATTATTTTTAAAAAATTTCAAAAATGTATTATTATGATTATTATTATTATTATTATTATTATTATTATTATTATTTTAAAATGATGAATCTGTCTTATATTTGAGTTTATTTTGTATATTTTTTATCCGTTTGCATGCACTGAGTGTTAAACTATGTGTATTTGCTTGATTTATCATAAATATCGATTTAAAAAAAACAAAATAATAATAATAATAATAGTAATGCAATCCTTTCACACTGTATTTGTAAACACGTCAACATAAAACACGTAAAATTCACACTTCCCAAAGCCTGTGTGGTTTGTCAATTTTGAAACAGGGGAGCCTATTTATTAAAAAAAAACAATTTTCCCCCTTCCCGGTTGGCTCAGTAATATTTTACAAGGCTCTATGTTTTTCCTTTGAATTTATGTGATTTCTGATGCATAGTTTCCATAAATACAAAATGAAAAGTGCATACAGTGAGAGATGATGCACTGCCCTCTTTTTATACCTCAATCTCTCGCTCATCTCATTGTGATGCAGAGGCTGATAAAAGTATAATAATGAAATATGGGGCCAATGATTCGGGCGGCGTGAGGAACACCTGAGTCGTTGGAGAGCGATGTCATCATAGCAGATAACGACCTCCGTGGAGCGGCGGGCAGACCAGCCGACGTTGCACGGGTTGACCTTTTGTCCATTCCGATCATCTGTTCTGTGGCATGCTCAAGAAGGAAACTGGCAAGCTTTTGCATAGAGATGCACTGACAAAGTGTTCACACTCAACTAACCTTTGGGTGCTCAGTCAATGATGAGAGGCTGAGCATCGGTAACTGATTAACCCCTCGGTTAATAGATCATTACGGTTTGCTGTCAATCCAGGCATTCAGGGCAGTGGTCAAGTGACTGTTAAGTGAAAGTGAACGCATAAATCTTCTTGAAGAAACAGGAAAAGTGCTTTACAATAGCGATAGGAGCAGCATCAGTGTCAAAGCCATGCTCGAGTTCTGTAGTGCTTTAGAGAGCTGTAGAGCTTTTTTTCTCCAGAGCTCTTTTTTTTTTCAGTTGTCTTGTTATGTTATAGCGACAGAATCATATACAGTGGGGCAAAAAAGTATTTAGTCAGCCACCAATTGTGCAAGTTCTCCCACTTAAAAAGATGAGAGAGGCCTGTAATTTTCATCATAGGTATACTTCAACTATGAGAGACAGAATGAGAAAAAAAAAATCCAGAAAATCACATTGTCTGATTTTTAAAGAATTTATTTGCAAGTTATGGTGGAAAATAAGTATTTGGTCATTAACAAAAGTTCATCTCAATACTTTGTTATATACCCTTTGTTGGCAATGACAGAGGTCAAACGTTTTCTGTAAGTCGCCACAAGGTGTTTACACACTGTTGCTGGTAGTTTGGCCCATTCCTCCATGCAGATCTCCTCTAGAGCAGTGATGTTTTGGGGTTGTCGCTGGGCAACACGGATTTTCAACTCCCTCCAAAGATTTTCTATGGGGTTGAGATCTGGAGACTGGCTAGGCCACTCCAGGACCTTGAAATGCTTCTTACGAAGCCACTCCTTCGTTGCCCGGGCGGTGTGTTTGGGATCATTGTCATGCTGAAAGACCCAGACACGTTTCATCTTCAATGCCCTTGCTGATGGAAGGAGGTTTTTACTCAAAATCTCACGATACATGGCCCCATTCATTCTTTCCTTTACACGGATCAGTCGTCCTGGTCCCTTTGCAGAAAAACAGCCCCAAAGCATGATGTTTCCACCCCCATGCTTCACTGTAGGTATGGTGTTCTTTGGATGCAACTCAGCATTCTTTCTCCTCCAAACACGACAAGTTGAGTTTTTACCAAAAAGTTCTATTTTGGTTTCATCTGACCATATGACATTCTCCCAGTCCTCTTCTGGATCATCCAAATGCTCTCTAGCAAACTTCAGATGGGCCCGGACATGTACTGGCTTAAGCAGGGGGACACGTCTGGCACTGCAGGATTTGAGTCCCTTGGCAGCGTAGTGTGTTACTGATGGTAGCCTTTGTTGCTTTGGTCCCAGCTCTCTGCAGGTCATTCACTAGGTCCCCCCGTGTGGTTCTGGGATTTTTGCTCACCGTTCTTGTGATCATTTTGACCCCACGGGGTGAGATCTTGCGTGGAGCCCCAGATCGAGGGAGATTATCAGTGGTCTTGTATGTCTTCCATTCCCTAATAATTGCTCCCACAGTTGATTTCTTCACACCAATCTGCTTACCTATTGCAGATTCAGTCTTCCCAGCCTGGTGCAGGTCTACAATTTTGTTTCTGGTGTCCTTTGACAGCTCTTTGGTCTTGGCCATAGTGGAGTTTAGAGTCTGACTGTTTGAGGTTGTGGACAGGTGTCTTTTATACTGATAACGAGTTCAAACAGGTGCCATTAATACAGGTAACGAGTGGAGGACAGAGGAGCCTCTTAAAGAAGAAGTTCCAGGTCTGTGAAGGCCAGAAATCTTGCTTTTTTGTAGGTGACCAAATACTTATTTTCCACCATAATTTGCAAATAAATTCTTTAAAAATCAGACAATGTGATTTTCTGGATTTTTTTTTCTCATTCTGTCTCTCATAGTTGAAGTGTACCTATGATGAAAATTACAGGCCTCTCTCATCTTTTTAAGTGGGAGAAGTTGCACAATTGGTGGCTGACTAAATACTTTTTTGCCCCACTGTATCCTGTTGGTTTAAAGCCACATGTTTTTCTTTAAACTCTGAATATTCTGCTGTTCTCAGTGGATTAGCAGTTGCAAGGTGCAAAATGTAGCTTATTTACCTGAATAGGGTCAGAAACAGAGAGAAAACGTGAGAGAAAAGTGAGATCTGTTTTATACATCAATGGTTGCAGCTCAGTAAGAAAATAGGATGGATGGATGGATGGATGGATGGATGGATGGGATGGATGGATAGATAGATAGATAGATAGATAGATAGATAGATAGATAGATAGATAGATAGATAGATAGATAGATAAGATAGATAGATAGATAGATAGATGGATTGGGATAGATGGATGGAGGGAGGGAGGCAGGGATAAATGGATGGATGGACAGACTGATACATAGATAGATTTTTCTCTCTCTCTCTCTCTCTCTCTCTTATTCTGATTTTTTTCTTTTTATATTAATTAATTTCTGCCCCATCTCCCCCACCCCCCATTCTTCTCCATATTTTGGCACAAACAATCCCAGAGAAACAATAAAGTGAGAAAGTAACTGACATAGCAAATTAGAAATGGAGGCATAGTGTAAGTCCATTCTCTGGGACGTGTTCTCTTTTAAAAATAAATAAATAAATAAATAAATAAATAAATAGCCGCCACTAATTACATACGCCGGAAAAAAAGGTTTTTAATTAATCCTTGTTAGGGAACAAACGGGAAATTCATTAATGTACCCCCTTTTTTCCAGCAAATTTCACTTTGTTTTCTTCCTCGGCAACAACAAACAACACTGGCTTTTGAAGATTCTGTGCCAACTGCTTTAAAATCCCTCCCACCCTGTGGAATTTAAACCGCAGAATCTTCAGCTAAATATGCTCCCTACAGCATCACATTCATCTCGCCCTGCCATTGCGGATAGAGGAGTTTGAACAAAGAAAAAGAGGGCACACCGTCACACACCGCCCTGAGCTGGATGATGCAAGTGCGAGGCAAGGCCTTCTCTCTCTCTCTCTCTCTCTCTCTCGCTTCCTCACTCTCTCTCACTCCCTCTCGCTCTCCCCTCTCTCTCTCTCTCTCTCTCTCTCTCTCTCTCGTTCTTTTTACTGCTTCACCACAGGACTGAAATGAGTGAGGGCGCTCAGTAATGCTCCACCCAACGGCCAGAAGAGAACCATCATGCCTATTTTTCTTCCTGCTACTCCAAGACCACCCAATAATGAATCATCTGGAAGAAAGAAAAAAAAAATCCAAAACAGCTATTAGGTCTCATTTGCTAAGAAACTTGTTCAACTTTAGCTTCTGCATTTTTATCTTTTATGAATCTCCTTTTTTAGGATGCGTCCTATAATATATTTTATTCCAACACTATAAATTACTTTGCTATTATTTTGCATAAGTCTCTCAGGAACTCGATTTGTATCTTAGCAACCTGCCCGGCGACAAAAAGCAAGATCAGAGAAGCTACTTATTAACTTGTTGCTATGACTACAGTGGTGAGCAATAAAGTGCTAAGATGTGTTTAACCCTTTGCTTTAAGGCTTCCTGCTTTCTGTCACCAGCTCCAAACATTTTCCCATCAACGTGTCAGTGTCGGAAATGAGGCCAAGCACGTTTGAGCTCTTCTCCTTGCCAGGTTTTTCCTCTTTCTGTCCGGCTGCATGAAGCGAGACGAGAAAATGCTGGTGATAGTCCAGCTCAGTTTAACCACTACATAATGATTCATTATTTTATTGTTATTAGCTATAAATAGTACTATGCATATGATGTTAATTGGTTAGCTCAGTGCAGATGTGTAGTGTTAATACCCAAAGACTAACCATTAGACATATTTTAAATTAAAACTCCACCCTGAACTGCTTCACTGGTCTCTGATATTTATTTTTTAATTCATAAATCTATTTTCACTTCTTTCCTGAGTTGCTATTCGACTGCTCAGAGATGAAATGAGTGCAATAGCTCTTTAACTCTTTAATCTCTCCCACTTTCTCATCTGTACATTCGCCCAAACTTTCATGCTAATACGCACATGTACCTCATCTCACAGATCGCTAACTAGCCGAGCCGAATCTCCGCCGCAGTTCTCCGTAGAGCTCCATTGCATTTTGATATCTTTGATCCCAGTGTTTGCACCAACATCTCTCCTTCTCCTTACTTCAAACTGATAAGAGTTCTTGCTCTTTTGTTTTTTACGAGCAAAGCCTTGACCATAATGTTCGCAACTGTTCTTTATTCTCCTATTAAACTTCACTGTAACTGTGCTAGAAATGCCCCCTCTTGGCTTCGCTGTGGCCACTAACTTCTCACAGGGATAATGAAAATATAGCAAATCAACCCTAAGCACTTCATAGATATTTCAGTGTAAATATATTTAATGTGTGGAGTTTTCTCTTAAATACAATAGCGAAGTCGCTTGATTCCGCTTCGGCCCTCCTGCTGTAGGTTTCACACTGAATGCATCTAAAATGGCAGCACACTGGTTTTTTTAAATTTTTTTTTGTATTATGAAACACATAAAGTGCCAATACACTTGTATATGTAAAAATGATGCACTGTGAACATCATTTACAGCTTTGACATGCAGCACCTGGACTCAAGAAGAAAATAATTGTGCTGGGAAAAAGCTGCAGTGCTGAATTCTCCAATCTGATTGGTCAGAACTCATGTGATGTCATGTGATGTCTATAATGCAAATGACAGATTATATCAGTGTTTTTTGTTTTGTTTTGTCATAAAAAAGATGTTTAAAAGAAAGATGTTTAATCTTCTTCACACCTAAAGAATGAGTTTCCAGTGCCAGTCTTTTGTAACACCTCATGGTTAAAGAAATTCTCTTATAAGCTAATGTTTTTTTCATTATTATTAACTTTACATGAGAAAAAAAGATCTTGAGCTTGTGGAAACATCAGATTGAAGCTGCTAAAGCGTAAGTGGTAAGTGACATTAACTGTTAAAAGTGTGACGTCTCATCACTGATGGATTAGTGTGGTGTAAGAGCAATAAAACACTGCAGGTTGTGTTGTGAAAGAAAAATAATTCAAATAAAATCGACTATATACTCGAGGATTGTATGATTTTGTGGTAATTACATTTCTACACTCAATTAATATTTGTTCCATTTTTATTTAAGGCAATGAAAACAATGAAAGAAAAGGGAAAAAAACCTTTCTTGTCTCGTTGACTCAAAAACCGATGTTTTAGTTGTTTGAATAAATCATTTATTAAAAAATATTAATAATGAAAAATAATTAAATATAAGTTCCTGGTGTATATGAGTGAAGGGCACATGGATTAAAAAAAAAAAAAATCCATTGTAAAAATACATTGAAAGCTACAAGGTACAATAACTAAATAAATAAAAGCTTTTGCATCCCTTTAAATGTAAAATAAATTATTAAGCTCCGCTCAGTACAGGTTTATTTTTTTATGAACATAATCCAGCTATTCAGATCGTCGGCTTATTATTTAAATGTGTAGAATAAATCTAAATAATCTGCTTATTTATTAATGTATTGGATCTCTGGATGTTCTGTTGATGTTGATTTATTCAATGACAGAACTCATTAGACCTAAGTTAACATTTTTTATATTTATAGACCAAGTTGTTTGTTTCTTTTTTGTTTGTTTTATTGTAATATTTTTTTACAAGCAGCTCTATAATAAATATAATATCTTGGATTACTGTGTATTGTAGTTTGATGTAACAAAAAAAATGTAATAGTTGCTTTCGGCTGCTCCCTGTTTGGGGTCGCCACAGCGGACCAACTGGTCCGCACAACAACTTGGCACAGGTTTTACGCCGGATGCCCTTCCTGCCGCAACCCTCCCATTTTTCCGGGCTTGGGACCGGCACTGCATCCAGTGGCTGGGGTTGAGGCATTGGCTGGAATCGAACCCGGGCCTTTCGCATTATAGGTGAGAAACCTACCACTGAGCCACCAAATGCCCCAATAAAGGAATAAATAAATAAATAAATAAATAAATAAATAAATAAATAAATAAATAAATAAATAAATAAATAAATAAATAAATAAATAAATAAATAAATAAATAAATAAAGACTCCATTTTGAAATTGTCGTAACATTCTTTGATTCAAGTTATAAACATCCGAGCCAGTGTAATTTTAGATTTCGTCTTGTGCATTCTTCTGTGTTTGTTTGAAAGCTCCGATTCCACGTGGAGCATAAAAATATCAGAGAACAGCCTGAGGATAAGACAAGCTGTTTCCTGCAAATAAAAAGCTGCATTGAATAGTCATGGTTAAATTGAAGCAGTTCATGGACAAGTTAAGAGCAAAGAAGTAAATGAAAAAAGACGGAAGAAGAAGAAGAAGAAGAAAGAAGAAGAAGAAGAAGAAGAAGAAGAAAAAAAAGGGATGAAGTTAAAATGCAGCCATGTAACTTTGGTGTGATGATGACGGAGCATTCCTGCAGTGCCCCCTGGAGGCAATCCTAAATAGGCTATGACTACATTTTTTGCTTTTGTATGTGTGTGTGTGTGTGTGTGTGTGTGTGTGTGTGTGTAATTTTATTCACGCACATATGCACAGGGACACACACACACACACACACACACACACACACACACACGCATGAAATCATTTGATCTACAGCAGGAAGGTTAAGACTAAGATAAGATGTGGGTGTGTGTCACAATAGAACAGGAAATTGAGTTTATTCTTGCCAGATTTTTCTTTGTGGGCTATGTTTTATTTGGCAAGGCATAAAAAATGAGGCAGGATTCAGTTTATAAAGCTGTTAAAGGAGCCAACAGTGATGTAAATGCCACAGGTTTGTCACATAATGATGTAAAACAAGTCTGAGATAATAGTAGGAACTGCAGCTAAATAGTGTCTGTGCTATAAACGTTAATCAGGAAATACAGCCGTGCGCACTGAAAGAGACTAACTCATCGCAACAGGGTGCAATGTAGTACACAAAAGAAGAAAGGGTGTTTCATTAATCATACGAAGACATAAAAGATAAGAGTGCAGAGAAAGAGCATGGATCAACAAGACATATTCACACATGGTTTGGTATTGACTTTTTATTTTTTTTAATGTATTTCTCTGGATTTTATCTTTCTATCTCTTGAGTTAATTAGAACAAATAAATTGCAATTAAGCTCAGGATAGCCAGCTTTTATTTCCTGACGCAGCTCAGTGATACTCGTCTAATCCTCGAAACAATCTACTTTATCTCTCCATTTCTGTCCGTTTTTATGTTACGCTACAAAGTGTTGTCCTTCTGTCATTCTTCCACATCCACATTGTTTCAACTCATTACTGGCATCTGTTTTTCATCCACTTTTAACCCTCCCTTCTCTCTCTTTTTCTCTCTCACTCTCTCTCTCTCTCTCTCTCTCTCTTTCTCTCTCTCTCTCTTTCTCTCATTGCCCTGCCATCATGAAGGACCTTGTGGCCTCCCACATAGCCACGATGTGAAGAGGGGTCCGTAGCTTGGCAACGCACCTAGCAACCGCTCCTCGTAACCATGGATTATAACCTGTTGCCAAGGGAGACAGAGATTGGGGATTGATTTTCAAGGATGGAGTTTACAAGTAGAATAGAATAGAATAGAATAGAATAGAATAGAATAGAATAGGTTATGAAGCTTATAATATATTCTATAAGTCCTTTATTTTTTTATTATTACAATTACTAGAACACATTAGTTGTATAGTGCTTTTATATCTTTATGAAAATGGATTTATGATGCAACTATAATTGTGTTTTGCTTCTTTTTTTTTGTGGGTGTTTGGTTATGATGCTCTGTATTTCTATTCCTTATTCGTGTTCCGAGGACAAACTCTGGACTCAGCTTGACCCTGCCCAGGATAAAGCACTTACCGAAGACATATGAATGATAGCTCACTCACTTTCCTCTTTTCATTTCTCTATCTGTCCGTTTTTTAGACTACAAACACAGGCTCTGGTTTTGACGTTTTTGTTAAGCTTAAAACCCGCACGCAGACTCGCTGTGAAAGTTTTGAGTTGTGTTGAAAAGACACTGCTCTGTTTTCACACATTCAGTAACACGTAAATACACGCCATTTGTCTTGCTGTCATCTCCGTCTTTTCTCCATCATACCACTGAAACTGCTGACACGTTTTCAAGCTTTTCAACCTAAAACATAAAATCGTAAATCTGCCTAAATTTACTTAAGCCATATTTATCCCATCTCTCCATCTTCCCATAGACCCTGTGAGTTTCATTCATTTGTTTCATTCCTCTATCATACTACAGCAAAGGCTGAAAAAATAAAATAATATTGCTTTTTTGAAAGAAAATAAATAAATCATTCTAAAATCCCCAAATCTGATGAAATGTTTAGGGATAAAAAAAATATTTAAAAAAAAGTAAAAAATAAATAAATAAATAATACTTATTTTTATTTGCTCATATAACATTTTTAACAGTTTATTCTTTTGTAATAGAATTTCTTTTAATTATTTTGATATTTATAACTATAGCTAATATTATGATATCCTTTGAATATAAGGATATATAACGAAAATGAAAGCATCCCTTTCCCATATTATTATCTAAAACCACACACATACACACACACACACACACACACACACACACACACACACACACACACACACACACACAGAAACACTCTCAACCTTTCTACCCAACATTTACTCCATCTTTATCTTTTGCTTGCTAATGACTGCTATTACACACCAAGAGCCAACAAACTGGTCATTACCGGAACATTCCCTCACTCTGGAGCTCGATTACAACACACACATGTGGACAGGCCTGTAGTCCAGTCAGTGCAAATGAAAGCCTACAGTTCCCAAGACTGTCACTTTTGCAGGCTCTCACTACAGGCATAATGACAGCCTGCCAACACAAACCCACAACAATTCAACACTAATGGCCTTGGAAAGAACAAAATCCTCATGACACAAGCTGTTTGGAAAGATTTGAGGGTTAAGGTTAGTGTTGGAGTTGGAGGTTAGTGTGTGTACCTTCTCGCTTCATTTCTTTAAAACTTTTCTCATGATTATCACTCAAATCTGTTATTATCTTCTATTTATTCTATCAGCTTGTGCATGTATATAATAACGGACACTTAAAAATCCATACTTTAATAATAATCAAGGACTTTAATTTTACATTCCGTGTTGGAATTTCCAACTTCTTAAATTCAATGTTCTGTATTTTTTTTTTTTTTTTTTTTAATGTTCTGTATACACGTCTTTATTTCTGGTGCACAGTCGCCCCCTTGTGAGCATTATGAAGCACGTACAAGCCACACTTTCTTGGGGTAGCACTGCAATGTTGGTCCCACTATTCCTGACTGCTATACTTACAGCGTTTCTCAGTCAAGTCAGTAAACATGGTACATCCCTTCCAAATAAAAAGCATTGTTTGTAGTAGAGCTGAGCTTGCCGGTTATTGCCGTCCAACTAACCGACTTCACTTAATATTTAAAACTTACTGCTTTTTTTCCCGCACAGGCATTTTGAAAAAGTACTGATGGAGAAAGTAATGCATCTCGTTCATGTTTATTATACTCTCTATTGCATTTTACGTTTGGTTCACGCTCACTCTCTGCTGATGAAGTGGTACGGGTGTGTCAGGAAAGTAGGATGGAATAAATTTGCCACATAATATTCATAGGGCCATTTTACCAAGTGTATTCATTTGACCTGAATGTTTACTGTCAGACTTGGTGAATCTATAGTCTATTTAGAATCTTAGGAAGAGATCATTCAGAATCAGGATCTATTTCATAGTATTTAGTGTATTTGGTTGGTGCTGGTGTTTAGGCTCCTTACAGCATACAAAGACATCATGTCTGCTTCTAACTATGTGGAAACAGATTGAGGAAGACCCATGTATAGGGTGTGATATACAGGTGACCACAAACCTTTACATTTACATTTCTGGCATTTGGCAGACACCCCTCTCCAGAACGACTTATCTCATTTTATAAAACTGAGCAATTGAGGGTTAAGGGCCTTGCTCAAGGGCCCAGCAGTGGCAGCTAGGTGGACCTGGTATTCAAACTCATGACCATGCGATCAATAGTCCATCACCTTAACCACTAAACTACCACATCCCAGATCAGGCATAACATTATGACCCTCTGCCTAATATTGTGTTGGTCTCCCTTTTGCTGCCAAAACAGCCCTGACCCATCATGCACTGTGTATTCTGACACCTTTCTATCAGAACCAGCATTAACTTCTTCAGCAATTTGGGCAACAGTAGCTCGTCTGTTGGATCGGATCACACGGGCCAGCCTTCGCTCCCCACGTGCATCACTGAGCCTTGACCGCCCATGACCCTGTCGCCGGTTCATCACTGTTCCTTCCTTGGACCACTTTTGATAGATACTGACCACTTCAGACCGGGAACACCCTACAAGAGCTGCAGTTTTGGAGATGCTCTGATCCAGTCGTCATCAACTTTGAGGACAAAATGTTCACTTGCTGCCTAATATATCCCACCCACTAGCAGGTGCCATGATGAGGAGATACTCAGTGTTATTCACTTCACCTGTCACTGCTCATAATGTTATGTGTGATCAGTGTAAATACTCCCTGTTCCTCTGAGAACATTTCAAAGAGTATCCCTAATGACCAAGCCAGAGACGATGGTGGTGAGAAAACCTAAAGAAGAACCAGACTCAAAAGGGAATCTATCCTCATCTGGGTGCCATGTAGATACCAAAAATGTCATTGTTTGGGTGACTGAGTGCTAACACAGTGTTTTACTTCATCTACAGGTCGTTGGTGACTTCCTTATCCTGGGCAGGATTGCAGTGGTTCTGTAGTCCAGTCTGTGAGTGTAAAGCTTGAATGGGACACACTGTATGGGGCATCATGTACACACCAACACACACAGGTGAAATTCAGTTCCATCTACAAATTTCTGTAGAACTCGGAGGAAATTCATTAACCTCTGCACTACTGTGCCACCAAATGTTCTTTTGAAGGTAAACAAAAATATTTATATAATATTATTACATACAATGATACAGTATACTGTAACTTATATATATTACATACAGTATATATGCTAGGGCTGAAGATGTTGAGGTTCTTTTTGGGAGTGACAAGATTGGACAGGATTAGGAATGAGTACATCAGAGGGACAGCTCATGTTGGACGTTTGGGGGACAAAGTTAGGGAGGCCAGATTAAGATGGTTTGGTCATGTTCAGAGGAGGGAGAGTGAGTATATTGGTAGGAGAATGTTGGACATGGAGCTGCCAGGCAGGAGGCAAAGAGGAAGGCCAAAGAGGAGGTATATGGATGGAATTAATGAGGATATGAAGCTAGTGGGTGCAAGTGTTGAAGATGCAGAAGACAGGGATAGGTGGAGAGAGATGATTTGCTTTGGCGACCCCTGAAGGGAAAAGCCGAAAGTATAAGAAGACATACAGTATATATGCTGGTACTGGGCAATGGTGGCTCAGTGGTAGGTTTCTCGCCTACCATGTGTAAGGCCCGGGCTCAATTCCCAACCCATGCCCAAACCCCAGCCACCTGATGCAGTGCTGGTCCCAAGCCCAGAAAAATGGGAGGGTTGCATCAAGAAGGGCATCTGGTGTAAAACCTGTGCCAAATGGACCAGTTGGTCCGCTGTGGCGACCCCGAACAGGCAGCAGCCACAAGAACAACAACAACAACAACAACAAAAACAACATACAGTATATATGCTACTAAATGGATGATTGTGGGTTCAAATCCCAGGACCACCAAGCTGTCACTGCTGGGCCCTTGAGCAAGGCCCTTAACTCTCAACTTCTCAGTTATATAATTGATTATTTTGTAACTAGATGCTGTAAACAGTGGGAAATAGTAGCTTAGCGGACTACTGATTAGATACAACCGGAATATATACACAAATAAATAAATATGCAAAACACCTGAAAATGATTCCATTAACCAGATAAAATCTATACTGATACAGTATGTGAAAGTCTAAAGGCCTTTTTTGTTGTTTTGTTTTTTAGTGCTTCAGGTTTTTCTGCTGAATTTGCACTCGATCAGCAGATGTCAGTAGCGTACAAAGCATTTTTCAAGTTTTGCAGTACGAAGCCTCGTTTCCCTCATCAGAACATCTGCATAGTTTCTTCACAATAATTTCTGTTATATTAAATTTCAGCTTTAAAATATACTCCAGCATTTTCAACTTTGTCTTCATCAACTGTAATATGCATGTGCTATAACTAACACCTGAATGATAAAAAAAAATAATAATAATAATTCATTCATTCATTCATTCATTAAAAAAAGATCGTCTCTCAGATCTGTTGACTACATTCTTTTTTAATTTAATTTAATTTTTTATTTTTTTGTGGAGAATATAAATATGAACCCTAAAGCGCATCACAAGGACAGATGCTGAGATGTAACTAATTGGCTGGAAATTAAACAACTAGGTCAGTGCTGAGACAGACGGAGCTTATTATTCCTAATGACTGCACATTGTGTAAGGTCTAACATTAACGGATAGTTGTGCAGAAAGTATTACCTCGTGTCCATGATGGACTAAAAATTTAGATTTAGACTGAGTGTAAACTTGGTTTAGATTGCTTTGGATTGTAGATAGGTTTTGCACAAATGTATTTTATACACACACACACACACACACACACACACACACACACACACACACACAGTAATATGGCACATTCTCTAGGCCAGCCTTCATCTGATTTGCTGCTGAAATGGTTATTCATATGATAGATAGATAGATAGATAGATAGATAGATAGATAGATAGATAGATAGATAGATAGATAGATAGATAGATAGATAGATAGATAGATAGATAGATAGATGTATTCTATTTTTTTATTTCTCAGATAAAGTATGTAATGAATGTTCTTCAGTTCCATCACACAAAAGTGGTCCCAACTAGAGAGACTGCTTATTTTTCTACCTGCCTTTGCTAACAAATTTTGTTAGATCAATTTCCAACAATTAGAGAGACTAATAGTGAGATTAGGAGGATGGATGGATGGATGGATGGATGGATGGAATGAATGAATGAATGAATGAATGAATAGAAAGGTGGATGGATGGATGGATGGATGGAATGAATGAATGAATGAATGAATGAATGAATGAATGAATGAATGAATAGAAAGGTGGATGGATGGATGGATGGATGGATGGATGAATGAATGAATGAATGAATGAATGAATGGAAAGGTGGATGGATGGATGGATGGATGGATGGATGGATGGGTGGGTGGGTGGGTGGGTGGATGGATGGATGGAATGAATGTATGAATAGAAATGTGGATGGATGGATGGATGGATGGATGGAATGAATGAATGAATAGAAAGGTGGATGGATGGATGGATGGATGGATGGATTGAATGAATGAATGAATAGAAAGGTTGATGGATGGATGTTTGGATGGATGGAATGAATGAATGAATGAATAGAAATGTGGATGGATGGATGGATGGATGGATGGAATGAATGAATGAATGAATGAATGAAAGATGGATGGATGGATGGATGGATGGATGGATGGATGGATGGATCAATCAGTGCATCATGCAGCACCGCACATTTCTGATAATAAACTTGGTCTTCATTTCTCACTTGAGCTTCACATCTGATCGCACACAAGGATCGCATCTAAGGAAGTATAAAAGACATCCTACAGCATCCCAATGCACACTTCCTGTCTCAACCAGATACCTCAGAACACATTCTCTCTTCATTCTGAATAATGCATTTATATTTGCTGCAGTACATGCATGATTTTATGTCAAAAAATGACCTGGAATAAAAATGAGAGACTGATACCTATGCCAGGAAAGTGTGGAAAAAAGAGAAGAAACAACCATCCGTGCACCTGTTCCAATTTACTTTCGGTTTATTGAGCGCTGCGTGTATTTTTAAAAATTTACATATCCCTGTATATGCGAGTCAGTTATTTCGTTAAACAGACCTGACAGGATTGGACAGGAACGTTTCCGCTTCATGTGCTTTTTCTATGCCTGGGATAATTTGCATTGATTACCAGCTTATTTGGATGGGGTCTGGCAATACGCATGCTATGGAGAGGGAAAAAAATGCCATGAATACACCAAACACATCAAAACCAGAGAGATTAGTGAAATACTGGATGCTGTATAATACAAAAATGTCTGAAGCTAGCCATTTGGAAAGTGAATCTGTGCGCTTGCCTACAGTTTTGATTTACTGTGTATTTACAGAATATAACACAGTGCCTCAGAAAGCCTACTTTAGCTCTCTGCTGTCTCTATAGCAGAAATATGTACAGTATTTATTTAATGTGGCTTGGTATGCTATAAAACTAAACGAGATAGATAAGCGTTTCTATAAGGTATATAAAATAAGACAGAAGAGCTCTTAATAAGGTGCAGTTATCCGAAAGATTTGAAATAGCACAGGCACACACGTGTGCACTGTTTGGAATGTATATAACAGTGATTGACATTTATTAAAGATGGATTGGAAATGTGCTGGAAGTATCACTGTGTGCTTAACAGTCTTCGCAATATGCCAGTTGATAGATTTGAGTGATCCAGTTCACCATTTGGACCCTAATTGAGATGTCAGACGGAGCGGTGAATGTGCTTGCATGTGCTGACGCGTCTCTTAACCGTTATTTATTATGGTTATTAGAACACTTTGCACTATCATCAATTAATCTCTTCCACATGCTCAGTGAGGGTGTAACATGGAGCCAATGTGCTAGAACAGCCATTATGGGTTTATGACATCTGCTTTATTGTGGTTTTGTCTCTTTCTGTCACAAAGGAAATGAATGTGCACATGCTGGACCTGTTTAAAGAAAAGAAGCAAAATCTACAGTATATACGAGACTGTTATTAAATAATAAATATATACTATATATATACATCAATATATCTAAATCAATATCTAGATTAATATATATAAATTTATATATATATATATATATATATATATATATATATATATATATATATATATATATATATATATCACACTCATTGTCATTAGTGTGTCATGTACAGTCATAAAAGTTTAATAAATAATTAATTTAAGTTTTTTTATTCTTATATATATTATATATATTCCCAGCCAATGCCTCAACCCCAGCCACTGGATGCAGTGCCGGTCCCAAGCCCGGAAAGATGGGAGGGTTGCGTCAGGAAGGGCATCCGGCGTAAAACATTTGCCAAGTTGTTGTGTGGACCAGGTGGTCTGCTGTGGCGACCCCGAACAGGGAGCAGCCGAAAGCAACATTCAAGTATCTATAACCATGTTATTACAGTGTAATGATTGTCTTGTAACAGTGTTATACTGCAGGTTTCATGTAAGTGTTTCTGTAGAGCATCTCTTATCCACATGTAAAATGTGTTTTGTGTTTGGTTTTTTTTTATTTTAATTTAGTAATTAATCTTACTTGGCACACTCATGTCAAATAATCTCATAATGATCAACATACAGTATATTTCAATATATCATCGCTGTGGTCAACAGACATTGTTATAAATGTACTTTATAAATAAAACATCTTTCGTGACTTGAATTATATGACGTAATAAGTTACAAAGGCGGTTGTTGTGACCTTCTAACACAATGCAGTAATAAGGCAGTGAGAAAAGTGCCACATCACCTTATGACAGACGTGTTATTAGAATTTAATATTGGTAAAATCTTTGAAAGGTGGTACCAGATGGATCTAAAAATACCTTCAATCTAAAAAATGATCTTAAAAAAAGTTACACAGTGGTTAAGCTTCTGGGCTACTGATCGTCTGAAAGTTTAAATCATAACACCGCCTGTTGGAGAAATTTTAAATGTACTTTTATGCTTACTTTTAACATAACAATACTCTGCTTAAAATAGTATTCATCTTACAGTATTCAACTATATTCTTACAGTATTCAATTATAACTTAAGCGCAGGCTTTGCTTGAGGCAAAATTATGATAATCAAGCATAACCATAGCAGTATTGGCGTGCTAGTGTAATAACCACACTGAGGTTGGAAAGAGGAAAAAGTAATCTATTAGAAGCATTGGAGATTGCAGGTTAGTCAGTCCAATGGGATCACTGGAGTGGCTGACCGGCCGATTGAGCTAATGGGAAATTGGATGAGTAAGGTGCATATCATGTGACTATTTAATCTTAAAATACAGGTTAAAGGCTTAGAGCCCAAGATTGAAGAAAAACAAAAATAAAAACTAGACAAAGGAGGAAATAAACTAGACAGTGTGGTTACAGGGACATTTGAACAGATGGTACACAAGACACAAAATAACGCTGAGGGTGCAAAACAGTATAACTGCAAAGCTTGCAGTTAGGTAAGGAGGGGCTAAAATGAAGGAGATAAAATGTTAAAACTGAATTGGATTAAACGTGTATAAATAGTAGGGAATTTTTCAAAGTTCTTCAGATCAGCTGCTCTCTTCAGTAAAGCATGAGACAGGATGTGCCTTGCTGAATAAAAAGGATTTGCTTCTTCCCATCTGCTGACTGACCGCTCATTAATTTGGCTAAATTTTGGTAGTTTACTAAGTTTCATTTGATAAGTTTACTGTGTTAATTGATCATGGAAAACTAAGGGGAAATAGATACAAACTCAACATTCATCCTGCGATATGTCCACTCGGAGGGGACTCTGAGTTCCGACAAGCCATGCTGCCACTGTGGAAATTGGCTGATTATGAATGACTCTACTCTCTCACCCTGACTTCCTAAGTCATAAGTTGGGACAGGCAAAAAAGACCTAGGCGTATCATGTTATAACACATTCATAAATCGTTATACATGTTGCAATAGTTATTTATGAATGGCATTAGAGTTTATGGTAATAATGCATTTGTAAACTGTATTATAAGCAACACACTATATTGCCAAAACCAAAGAAATCCAGCTGCAATTCAATATTAACACATACATTTTTTTAGATCCATTTTCAACAATTCTAAAGAGACAAATGGCCAAATTTAAACTAAAGATGAATGAATGAATGAATGAATGGATGGATGGATGGATGAATGAATGAATGAATGAATGGATGGATGGATGGATGGATGGATGGATGGATGGATGGAGGGAAGGAGGGAAGGAGGGATGGAGGGATGGAGGGGAAAGGAGGGATGGAGGGAAGGAGGGATGGAGGGATGGAGGGAAGGAGGGAAGGAGGGATGGAGGGATGGAGGGATGGAGGGAAGGAGGGGGAGAATGGATGAAGGGATGGACTGGCGGATGGAGGGAGGGAGGGAGGGCTGGAGAAAGGGATGGATGGATGGAGGGAGGGCTGGAGAAAGGGATGGATGGATGAACGGATGGACGGACGGACAGATGGACGGGCGGACGTCCAGATAGACGGACGGACGGACAGACGGACGGATATATATATAAATATATATTAAGAACTTATGATGATGATGGCGATAATATTTATTTAAGTATCTCACATTCCCATTCATACACAATATAAGAAGTGGGCAATTATTTGACAAATGAATTGTACATGAATGCGACTGTGTTTTTCAGTTAAGTTATACAGTTGTGTGCTTGTGTGTGTGTGTGTGTGTGTTTCTGTGTTTAGTATTGCTGTATATGTGTGGTGTCAAAATGAATGTCCCTCCGAGCAACACAGAAGATAATGTTTCTCTCTTTTCTCATCTCTCTTTCGCTGCCCCTCGCCCCAGCGGCCCCTCGCCCTCCCGTCACACTGCTGGCTGCATCACAGCTAATCGTCTCCCTTTGCCCCAACGGCAGCAACGTGCTGAGAGAATTAAAGAACCTCAGCCATCCTTCTCACTGCCCTTCTCCATTTCATCTTTTATTTCACCTTCTCGGTCTGTTTTGTCGTAGCTTTTATACGACAGTGAATGTGCAGAGGCACGTCTACATTTCATTCTAAAGGTGTGAAAGTGAAAGACAAGGAACACCTACTAAAGCTTAAACAAATTTCAGAAGAGCTAATGTGTTTTCACCCCCCTTGTTCTCTCTCTATCTCTCCTCATCTCCTTTCTGTACCCCCTCTCTATTTGAGACTCTATTCAGGCCTGGCTGCGGTCTAATCAGTTTCATCATGGTTTCCATTAGTGTGAGAGAATATGAAGTAATTAAAGCATGGCCAGTAGAACAGACCGAGAGAGCGATAGAGAGAGAGAGAGAGAGAGAGAGAGAGAGAGAGAGAGAGACTCAGCCATCCGTAGACCGACAAGATGAAGAATAAAGGGTGTGGCATTCAGAGCTGTCTGTGTGTTCGTTCATGTGCTTGGTTAGAAACCAGCTTTGCATGTTAATGACTGAGATTATTAGGCACTAATGTGGCCTTTCATAGCATGGAAAAGTGCCATCAGTGCGTGAAGAGGAACACAAGAGGAAACAAACGAATGTAAACACTACGGATGCATTCGGATCATTTTTGAATATGAGTATGAGTACATTTTTCTGGTACTCAGCAATACTAAAACTAATACTGCTCCGGAAATGAGTAACCTACTTAGCATTAATCAATCAGGATTGTAATGTTATTTAGCTCTATTTATGTTGTATGAAGCTAGCAATTAACTTCAGGGGCCGAGGTTTATATTTAAGTCTTTCGGTTTGACCTATACTGTGAGAACTTGAGCAGACAGAGCGTGGTCATTAAAATTGAGTGCAGTGTGCTGTGAATTGAGGTTTGTTCGCTAGAAATTGTAGGTGTCTCAGTCCTCGCTGAACTGAATTGCTCTCTGCACACTCACTTGAGCTTAATGACATCTGCTCTGTGCGCTCAGGTCAGCGCTCCTTCTGTTATATTTCAATGCACCATCCCATAAAGATGCTTTTTCAGGTTACTTAAGTTGTAATTTTGAAGCTGCTAGAGTTTCTCTTCTTGATATTTTCACAAAGAACAAGTTTGCAGTCTGTTTTGCTCTGATCATTAATCATGAAATGCCTCCAGATCGGTGTCATTTACTGACATCTGCTCATGTAGTGCACCAGCATACACTGGGCTTACATCACACAGCATCACGTACATAAGCACATGAGGAATAGAGCATGATATCGAATCAGTTCCTTTTATCAGTATGGGTATCAATACAACTAGTAAATACTACAAGAAAATAAGAGGCTATACACCCATTATTTGGACACAGGTACATCCCTTTGAAATAGAAACAAGCATATTGTACATCAGACATCCGATCTGCCATTCATAATCTAAATCCAATATTATCTGTTCTGCTTGAGATAATTCATCATTAACATGTGATATTTCATCCAAATTACTGTATAGATCACTCGGACCACACTAGACTGTAGGGGTGCACAAAATTGTAAAAGTCTGTCTCTGGGAAGGTGAATAATGTGTTTAAATCTTTGAACCTTCCTTCTTAAAAACTAAAGATACAATGGTCTATTAATTATGCGCCTTATCATATTCACAATTCCAAATGAAAGATGCTTATTAAAGGGCACATGAGGACGTCACATGAGTGCCAAGGAAAGTAGTATTCATCGGTTTATAACAGACCAATATTTTTTTTCGGTTAAAAATGTATTGCCCATGTTTTTTAAGGGTTTCTTTATCTTTGGAGTTGGAGAATTACAATACAATACCAGTCCCCTTCAGAGTGTATCCCGGGAATACTACCTGAAAGGGACGCAAGTAAACTGGTGTAATTGTACATGCTTTTGTAAATTGTAAGCAAATGTTTGGTTAAAATTCTCTCTCTCTCTCTCTCTCTCTCTCTCTCTCTCAGTATCATGTAAAGTGTAAAATGTGCAACGCATCATTTCTCTCATACGTTTCATATTATCCGTATTGTTCCAGTAACAATTCAGGCGGTATTCAGACAGGTGAGCTGGTTCGAGGTTTGCACTTAAGTGAAGTAGAAGAGAAGTGATGTTTCATGAACTGAACATGGATTGAAATATTATCAGTTTAGTTAAATTGTACACATGTAGAACAGTTGAGAAATAGTTACAAAACAGCAATATCTGGTGTAATGAGCCACAGTGCTGGTACATGCTGATAAAATGCAAAAGCAGGATTTAAGAAGTATTAAAGAAAATGTATATACAGTATATTATTTCGATTCGGATTGATTAATGATAAATCTCTGTGCTTTTTATTTGATTTTTTTTTTTTTTTTTTTCTTTTTGCAGAATCCATTTGTTATTCTTGGTAAATTCTGACTTTTAATGCAGGTTCAAATATACTATATGCACCCAAACTGGAATGAGTTGGTCATGGTACATAACTCCACATGCTCAGATTGACTGCCCCGAGGCTCTTTCATTTTTGCTGCAGCACAAAGCCAATTGTTTTCATTTTCACTTTGATCAATTATTCGCTCAAGCTTAGCATGTTCTGAATCACAGGGCCTGCTGCTTTGATGAACTGGCAGGCAGAGAAAGAGACAGAGAGAGAGGAGGGTATGTGAGTACAGAAGACAGAAGGAAAAAGAAAGAGAATGATTCCTTACTGTGGTGGAGGACAATAGAAAGAACAGTGTGTTGTGGAGGCGATGCTCAAATGTCTAACACTGCAAATCACTCTGCAATTTTCCTTACACTTCTGTTATCTTCTTTCTCGCTCTCTCTTCTTTTTCTCTCTCTCTTTCTCTCTCTCTCTTCTTCCACCACCCCCGTTTTTCTCCCTGCCACCAATGATGGCTGTCTCAGCACTCCTTTCTGCCGCAAATTCACAATAGGTGCTTATTTGAGGAGGCACTCTGGCAGCAGAAGCTTTTGCCATGACAAGGTCTTATTATAGTGGAGGTTCAAAATGGAAGAACACGCCCACTCATACCTTCTGTGTCCTACAGTATTGTGAAGATCTATTTCCAAGGCTGGGGAAGATATATGGTGCTGTGCTATGGCAAAAGAAATCAACAGCTTTATCATATCCCATGGTAAAAAACTAAAGGCATCTCTTTTTTTTTTTTCATGAGCAAAGCTTGGAGATGGACTAGAATAACAAAAGTCCAGTTCTTAGAGGACAGCTTTCTTTGTGAACATACACACACACACACACACACACACACAATGATTTCATTCAGCACCCAGCGCCTCACTGACAAGCTGGGAAATGAGCATATGGATCAAATAATGAGAGCTGAACCTCAGATGAGTTTTAAATTATAGCTTTTATCCAGTGCGAGAAAGCCTTGTCAATATCCGTGCGAGAAAGCTACACTTTCAGGGCTGACTTTGTTTTGGCCTCATCTCTGATTACCATTATAATCCAGCAGACGCACCATTTCAGAATCCAAACACATACACATAGCATTCAAGTCTAGGCCTGGCAAGACGATTGCCTTATATTTAAAGCCCTTTTTGTGTGGCTGGGCTATGACAAATGCTTTTCCAATACCAATCACAAACGAGCGCACTTCTGTGGATCAGTGAAATGGGCTTTGAGTCCATCAGCAGAAAGTTCCTTCATGCAAAGCAAATACCATTCAACAGTCTAACACACAAGAAAGAGGCGAGAGATATTCCTCACATTTTTTCAGCCTTGTAAATGTTCATGTGTAAAGGAACATTGGGTCATCTGCTCTCTTAAGTTTATACTGTTATTACTCAAAATTCATAAAGTTTGAAATATGTATTGAATTTCCATGTATTTATTTAGCATTGTAATCCAAGCAAGTGATGAAAAGGTATAAAGAAAGTAGTTGTGTTCATCCATAATATAATACAATGATGGGACTGATTCTTATCTTCAATAACGTACAGTATTAATAGACTGAATCGTTTTCATCCTCAATAAAGTACAGTACTAATAAATTCAATCATTACATTGAGTGATTCTTAACATCTATTATGTATTGTAATAATAGATTACAGTATGAATTGATTGGGTCATGATCATCTGCAATAAAGTTATGCTTTCATAGAATAAGTGAGTAGTGCGGAATTCTCATCCTCAATAAAGTACAGTATTAAACAGTGTACAATTCTCATCCTCAATAAAGTACAGTATTAAACAGTGTACAATTCTCATCCTCAATAAAGTACAGTATTAAACAGTGTACAATTCTCATCCTCAATAAAGTACAGTATTAAACAGTGTACAATTCTCATCCTCAATAAAGTACAGTATTAAACAGTGTACAATTCTCATCCTCAATAAAGTACAGTATTAAACAGTGTACAATTCTCATCCTCAATAAAGTACAGTATTAAACAGCATTCATTTACAGCATTTGGCAGATGCCCTTATCCAGAGCAACATACACTTTTAATCTCATTTCATACAACTGAGTAATTGAGAGTTAAGGGCCCAGCAGTGGCAACTTGGTGGACTGGGGATTTGATCTCACAACCTTCCAAACTGTAGTCCAACACCTTAACCACCAAGCTACCACATCCCCCCAAACAGTGTATAATTCTCATCCTCAATAAAGTACAGTATTAAACAGTGTACAATTCTTATCCTCAATAAAGTACAGTATTAAACAGTGTACAATTCTTATCCTCAATAAAGTACAGTATTAAACAGTGTACAATTCTTATCCTCAATAAAGTACAGTATTAAACAGTGTACAATTCTTATCCTCAATAAAGTACAGTATTAAACAGTGTACAATTCTTATCCTCAATAAAGTACAGTATTAAACAGTGTACAATTCTTATCCTCAATAAAGTACAGTATTAAACAGTGTACAATTCTTATCCTCAATAAAGTACAGTATTAAACAGTGTACAATTCTTATCCTCAATAAAGTACAGTATTAAACAGTGTATAAATCTCATCCTTAATAAAGTATAGTATTAAACACTGTATAATTCTCAACCTTAATAAAGTTCAGTATTAAACACTGTACCATTCTCATCCACAATAGAGTACAGTATTAAACAGTCTATATTTCTAATCCTTAATAAAGTACAGTATTAAAAATTATATAATTCTCATCCTCAATCAAGTACAGTATTAAACAGTGTACAATTCTCATCCTCACAATTACTAGATTGAGTGATTGTCATATTTATACTATGATTCATTTTCCTTAATTCTTAAGTACAGTATTAATACATGCCCAGTATTAATATATTGAGTGATTCACATTTCTGTAAAATACAACAGTGTTCTAACATTATTATTATTATTATTATTATTATTATTATTATTATTATTATTATTATTATTATTATCTAATAGTGCATAAAACTATTCATAACCTCAGGTTTTGATGAGAAGGACACAGAATTTTAAGAAAACTCTGTTAAAACTGTGTTAAATCGAATGTCAGCAGACACTCTTGATGCCCCATTTTTGCATTATGATAATTGCCACCCCATATTTTCTGTGGTTGTAATTAGTGAGGTCTTCACTGTAAGTAGACACAGGGAGCAATGATGAACACACACACACACACACACACACACACACACACACATACACACACACACACATACACACACACACACACACACACACACACACACAGAGAGTTGCAGAGCATTGGCATGCAATTACACTCCTGCAATTATAGTTCTATTGTAAAGCAGGGATTTAGGAGGGATTTATGCATGGTTGGCGCTCCAGTGCAATTAAAAATGGGACAAATCTGGTTCAGTCCTGCAAAAATGTGTCATGTTTTTCACATATCTGTCCTGTACTACAGCTTTCTTTGGATAATGGTATTGAAAATACTTATATGTATTCAAATTGTTCACCAGGAATCGTACTACTGTTATGAGGACCTTTCACTGACATAATTAATAATGCACCTGAATCTAACCCTGGGCTTAATCTCAGGAAACTATTGGCTTTTTTAATATTTAAAATATAAGCTTTTTTTTTTTTTTAAGCTGCCGTCATTTAAATAAAAAATGTTCCCCACAACTATTAGTTAGTTATTTCTATCCTTGTGGGGACATTTGGTCCCTACCAAGAAACATACACACACACTCACACACACACACACACACACACACACACACACACACACACACACACACACACACACACACACACACACACACACACACACACACACACACACACACACACACACACACACACACATGCACACCCATATACTTGACATTTTCTAGGCTTCCTACTGAGTTAGATGACCCAGCTCCACTGTGCAGCATGACAGAAGAAGCAGTGACCCAATAAGAAGACACTGCAGGAGAAACACACACACACAAACACACAGACTTTCTCCAGCTCTCTGAAGGTCCTTTATCCATCTGGTAACATGCTGAAAAGACAGTCTTTACATGGGGGTCTTGGGGCCGATAAACAATCGCATTGAGAACCACTCTTGCATAATAACGTTCATTTCAAGTGAACAGATTGCTAAGTGGTCCAGCGGTCTACGCCTGGTCTCTGTAAACAACATCATTTGGTTGTCTTAGTAACATCAGAGGAGAAATGGGTTGCCATTTGTATGTTTGGCTTTGCTGAAATGATGACATTAATGTCTGGCACACAGCTGGTGCAAAAGGCCGTGCTAAGAGCTGGAACAAACGCCAGTCTGAATAGTGTTGAATAGTAGAAGACTCACGGTCAATAGAACTTGCTAAATGTCTAAACATTGAGGCACTGATTCACTAAAATGTAAAATAATTTTTACTCTAGTTAGTTGGTCTGTTTGTTTGAATGACAAAGAAAGAATAATGTATAATTGCATGCCAAATATAAAATAGATTAAGGGTATTGGAATGAATAACTGAAAAAAAAAAACATTCTATATGTATAGAGAAAACCTTAAGGACGTGTTAATGTATTAATTAACACTAAATCTGCGTCCCAGGTGACATACTATACACTCGCACTATGCACTTTACTGACTGGCGTATGAATTTTTTAGAAGGAGGATATCATCTCAAATGGAACAATAAACGTTTTGCTAACTAGAAGTACAAGCCGTTTCTCAGTTGATGGAACATGGCATCGAACGCACATAACGTGACGTGGAATTTTGACGCAATTTATGCTACAAAATCTGATAAAATTGTGCATAAGCATGTGATTTGGGACGATCCATAAATCAGACATGCTCTACAAGAAAGAGTATGAATGAAAGTAATTGTATAATTTCTAACTGTTGATATAAATTTCCATATGCAGATGCATTTGGATTACTTTCATTTACATTTCGAGCATTTGGCAGACACCTTTATCCAGAGGAATTTACATTTGATGTCATTTTTATACAACTGAGCAATTGCTCAAGGGCTCAGCAGGGGCAGCTTGGTGGAACTGGGACTTGAACTCACAACCATAACGGCTAAGCTAGCACATCCATCTACTGTACTTTCATAATTTACACTGATCCTCCTTAATGAATATACAAAGATGCTGTAATAATAAACACAAAAAATTTCATCTCGACTAGTTTTATACCATTCTCCATCCATTTCTCTTCAAACCCCACTATAGTACAAGTACACTCTCTGGGTGGCTCGAGCCTGGGGCAACTGGACATTATTTCCAATTATTTCCATTCCTCCTTTTAAAGCATGCTTGCATTACTTTACCCCCTACGTGTTAATGTTAAGGTGATCATTATTCACACATGAATTCATTAAACTTGCATCATAGTTAAGTTCAGCTATTCATTAATGTGTGATTAGTATGTGCCTTAACTCGTCATTGGTCATGTTTAGGTATTAAGTCATGGACTAGTGCAGAATTATTCATGTACTCTTCATGTAAAGTGGTACTATAATATTTAAAAAGTAAAGAAAATTATTGTCATTATTAAGGGGGGGCATGGTGGCTTGGTGGTTAGCATGATTGTCTCACACCTACAGGGTTGGGGGTTCAATTCCCGCCTCTGCCGTGTGTGTGTGGAGTTTGCATGTTCTCCCCGTGCCTCGGGGGTTTCCTCCTCCGGTCCAAATACATGCATTGTAGGTTGATTGGCATCTCTAAATTTTGTGTGTGTGTGCCCTGTGATGGGTTGGCACTCCGTCCAGGGTGTATCCTGCCTTGATGCCCAATGACGCCTGAGATAGGCACAGGCTCCCTGTGACCCGAGAATAGATCGGATAAGCGGTACAGACAATGAATGAATTATCAGCATTAAATTAATATTACCTTATTATGACTGAAATAAGCTTTTTAAATCCTCTTACACAAAGTCCCTGACCTATGACCCTGTCGCCGGTTCACCACTGTTCCATCCTTGGACCACTTTTTATAGATAGATACTGACCACTGCAGATCGGAAAGAGCTGCAGTTTTGGAGATGCCCTGATCCAGTGGTCTAGCCATCACAATTTGACCCTTGTCAAACTCGCTCACATCCTTACGCTTGCCCATTTTTCCTGCTTCTAACACATCAACTTTGAGGACAAAATGTTCACTTGCTGCCTAATATATCCCACCCACTAACAGGTGCCATGATGAGGAGATCATCAGTGTTATTCACTTCACCTCTCACTGCTCATAATGTTATGGCTGATCGGTGTATCATCCGCTCATCACGACATTATTTATGTTTACATTTATGGTATTTGGCATACACCGTTATCCAGAAGTGCTTTAAAGTCTCTATTAAAAATGTATCCTGATAATGGATCAAGATGTCATGCACTAAGAATGTCATCTGTCTATAAGACTGCTGATGAAGCCTTTATTTTTGTCACATTACAGCAAAGTTTTTTTTTTAAACACATCCCATATTTGGAAATTGGTGTCAGAGCACAGGGTCAGCGGTTATACAGCACCCCTGGAGCGGAGAGGGTTAGGGACCTTGCTCAAGGGCCCAACAGTGTTGGCTTGATAGTGCTGGGGCTTGAACTCTTTTTTAACCCTAACCTTCAGACCAACAACCCAGAGCCTTAACCACTTGAGCTATCACTGCCCAGCAGTTTGGGAAGTAATATAGTAAGGAAAACAGACAGGCAACATTTTTTTTGTTAAAGTGCAAATTTAAGTGGTTTATATCGACCTTAATGTTGCAATGCATTAAGTAACAAATTGCATTCCTGCATTCAGAATCCATCATGAATAGAGGATTTTACATTCTTACAGATTTTCTATAGCTTATAGTTTAACAACCACCAAAACACGGGGAAATGGTTCTGTTAGAGGACGTAATACACCAATAAATAAATAAATAAATAAATAAATGATTAGCCAGTGCACAGTCCCACTTCACATCTGCATGTAAGCATCCTGTATTAACAGCCCGTTTTTATCAGAAATTATCAATAAACCCCAGCAGAGATAGCCGAGCTCATAGGGAAAAGAGGCTCTCTGTGCAGCTGCCATTAGCAGATAACGACAACAATTATAGAGAAGTGTTTAAGTGAACTCAGAGGTAACAACAGTGTGCAAACTCATTTAGAAAATGAGAATGCAAATCACGCTTTGTTTCAACATATTCATTTGCTTTCCAAGCCAAGATTTTAGAGTGCTTTTGGAGCGGATGCTTGAAATAGCATTGGAGATGACTCACTTATCAAATTTGATCAAATTCATTCCGATTAAATTCTGAGATGCAAAAAAATATTGCGAAATATCATGAATTTCTGATAAGTTTTGGGGTAATCTTTGCGGTCAGACTCCTGTCAGATATGAAGGTATCCGACAACATTATTGCATAATAAACACTTTTTTTCCTGTACCAGGGTACAATGCTCACATCTGCATTGCAGTGTTAAACAGGAGAAAATTGAAAAAAGAGAGAGTTACAGAGGGAGGGTTAATGAGACAGAGGTGTTTCTGGAGTTATGGCATGTTAATTACACCCCTTCTGCTCCAGGCAACCCTTTTTTTCTCTTCCCATTTTCCATTTTATCATCTCCCCATCCTTCTTTCTGGCTCTCTCCTTTCTGTTTTTTCACTAGATGCATCAAAGTGGCTCATAAAGGCTTAAATGGTGACAGCACTAGATGGGAGAATGATTATTGATATTTGTTGCCTGGTACGTTCTCTGAATTTTATTTGCCCTTGAACACACAGCAGAGAGTGACATATAAACACACACACACACACACACACACACACTGTGGTTTTATTTTGAAGTTTGTGAAGCTGTCATATGGATGATAAATGCACATTGTCTGGTTGTGGCTGAAGGTATTACTTGCTTCTCCAATATCTTATTTTGCTGCCAGTGAACAAAACTTTTCATTAAAAAAAGACTAAGGCTACTTTTCCTGAGTCCATGTTTCTCTCTGTATTTGATAGAATGATACTCTCTCACAAAAACCTGCTGGGAGTTTACTGAACTGATTTAAGCTAACGTTTTTGGAGCAATCCAGCAAGCTAGTTTTACCTGCTGCTAGCTAGCCAGTGTTAAGTGTCTAACCAACGTTAAAATATTGTGTTTATGCGACATTGGCAAATGTAACCTAAATTTGTTTGAGAAAAAGCTAATGTAACGTAGAGTTTAGCAATCTCAGAAAGCTTTCTTTTTATCCCAGTGACTGTTTTAGCCTTCTTTAGCTAATAAAATTGTATATATATACAGAGAGAGAGAGAGAGAGAGAGAGAGAGAGAGAGAGAGTGTTACAGGTAGCAGGGCTGAGGTTGGACCACTAGGGGGCTCTCAGTAGGGGTTGTCATGTTATGTCTGTTTTTGTTTACCTCGGCCATGTGTTAGTTAAGCCCTGCCCTGTCCTATTGTATCTTAATTAATGTTCACCTGCACCTAATGTTTCAATGATTACGTTTCCTATTTATAGTCCTGTCCTTGTCTGCTTTAGTTGCTAGTCCTTGTTTGTGTGTAGGCCGATGTAGTGTCGCGGTTTCCGTTTCCGTTTCCTGTTTTCTGGTTCATGTTCATGTCTTGTGCTTTATGTTTTATGTTAATAAACCCCGTTTTCCGTGTTAAGCTTCGCGTTGGGTCTGTTCCATCCAGCCGGACACCACTGGCCGTAACAGAAGGACTAGCCCAAACCGAACAGATCCAGCGCGAAGCTTCCGCGAGAAGGTTAGTTTTTTGTTTCCGGGGTTTTAATTTTTTGCTTGTTTTTAGTTTGCACTCCGGGTCGGAGTGTTTTTTGGGGTTTTTTTTTTTGATTCCGCCCCTCTCTCCGCCCGTGGTTAGGGAAAGGAGGAGGGTCCCGGCAGAAAAGTTAGCCTTTTTGGAGGATTTTTGATTTTTCTTGCTCCGTTCCTGTTTCTGTGGGGGGCGTCGCCTCACGATGTAGCTTCCGTGAGAGGCGTGCCCCCATTTTTATTCCACGGAGGAGAGTTCCGACCGGAGTTTTCAGGGTTTTTTTTCCGGCTCTCGCTCCGCCTAGGTTCCGGTGGGGGGCGTCTCCCCACAATGTAGCTTCCGTGGGGGGCGTTGCCCCAATTCTCGCCGGCGGAGGAGAGTTCCGGCCAGGGCCCCGGACCCGAATTTTTTTTGTAGTTTTGCTCGTCCCGAATCTCGCTCCGCTCATGTTCCTGAGGGGGGGCGTCGCCCCACAATGTAGCTTCCGTGGGGGGTGCTGCCCCGCCTGTCGCCAGCGGAGGAGAGTTCTGGCAACACCTTGCTCCCACCCTCCCGCCCCTTGGGGAGTTCCAGACCCCAGCGAGACGGACATCGTCGCCCCGGAGCCGTCGTTCGTCGGTGGACATCGCTCGGTGCGAGTGCTCGGCGGTGGACGTCGCTCGGAGCTGCTGCTCGACGGTGGACGTCGCTCGGAGCTGCTGCTTGGCGGTGGACGTCACTCGGATCTGCTGTTCGGCTGTGGTCGTCACTCGGCTCTGCTGCTCGGCTGTGGACGTCGTTCGACGCCTCCGCTCGGCTGTGGATGTCGCGTTGGACCCTTTGGCCTTGCCGTTGGGTCCTTTGCTCCCTCCACTTGTCTCACTCCTGCTTCTCACTCTCCCCACGTGTCTCGCCTTGATCCTCGTTCCCCCCACTTGCCTCGCCTTGGTCCTCGCTTCCCCCCACTCGCCTTGCTTTTGCTTCTCGCTCCCCCCACTCGCCTTGCTTTTGCTTCTCGCTCCCCCCACCGGCCTCTCTACGTTCCTAGCTCCTCCCCAGGACCCATCGCTGGACCAGACTTTTGGGGAGGGCTAGGGTTTGGTGCGTCGGGAGCCGCGCCTTTGAGAGGGGGGAGATGTTACGGGTAGCAGGGCTGAGGTTGGACCACTAGGGGGCTCTCAGTAGGGGTTGTCATGTTATGTCTGTTTTTGTTTACCTCGGCCATGTGTTAGTTAAGCCCTGCCCTGTCCTATTGTATCTTAATTAATGTTTCACCTGCACCTAATGTTTCAATGATTACGTTTCCTATTTATAGTCCTGTCCTTGTCTGCTTTAGTTGCTAGTCCTCGTTTGTGTGTAGGCCGATGTAGTGTCGCGGTTTCCGTTTCCTGTTTTCTGGTTCATGTTCATGTCTCGTGCTTTATGTTTTATGTTAATAAACCCCGTTTTCCGTGTTAAGCTTCGCGTTGGGTCTGTTCCATCCAGCCGGACACCACCGGCTGTAACAGAGAGAGAGAGAGAGATAGCAGAACTTATAAAATAATAACCAACATCAACCTTAATATACCTTGACTTTCAACATCTTTTCCATCTTCTTCTTCTTCTTCTTCACTGTCTTTTCCCTGCTCCCGATAGTTACCATTTTCCATATATTTCTGAACCACAAACGGTAGCAGTTGACAGGATTAGCTGACTATTTAAACCAGACTTAGTGCATACGTTCTGAAAGACTCACTCCTCACTTATCATTCTAAAGCTTTTTCTGTTGTACAAATTAATTCTGTCAGAGTGTAGGAACATGCTGCAAAAGTATGGTATTATCCATTTACTTGTCAGATATCAGATAAAAATAAAGGAAAAGAGAGAGAGAGAGAGACACAGAGAGAGAGAGAGAGAGAGAGAGAGAGAGAGAGAGAGGGCTGGTTCCCCTCAGGCAGCTGTGTATCTCTTTATGAATGATGAGGGTAATTTCTCCCAAACAGCCGAATGATCAGTCTGCTACACATCTCCCCCTCCTTCCTGCTCTGTTTGGGGAATTAATGAGAAAGTTGACATGTATACCTCTATGGACAAAGTGCATACTAAGAAATAATCAGATATAAAAATCTAATACTGCGCACACACACACACACACACACACACACACACAATCACACACACAGAAACTCAGAGGTAGGATAAAAGCTCAGATGATCTGAACTATTTAAATGCAGGCGCAAGCGTTATACATTTTGGCGCCCCCCCTAATTTGGTTTTGCCTGTACTACAAAAATAGCATCTGGCGCAACAGGGGGTCTGCCACTAGAAATCTGTTGGCACAGTGGGATTTTCAAAAGCATTTAGTCCAAACTCCATGCAATATTGTAATATAATGTAGTCTTTTGGAACCTCTTCTTAGCTTCTTAGCTCAGAAACAATGGCAAATTCCTGACTTCAAGCAAAGCCTTAAATTCCTCTCTATAGATGGGTGACAAATGAAAGAAAAATCTGGTTGTTGGTGTTTTTTCTTTTATATTGTTGAAGGTGGTGACACGGTGGCTTAGTGGTTAGCACATTTACCTCATACTGCCAACGTCCTGGGTTTGAGTCTTGCTCCCGCTCACTCTGTGTGTGGAGGTTGCATATTCTCCCTGGGCTTGGTGGGTTTCCTCCCACAGTCCAAAGACATGCTTCTAGGATTAGAGTCTCTAAATTGTCTGTAGTGAAAGAGTGTGTGTGTGTGTGCCCTGCAATGGGTTGGCACTCCGTCCAGGGTGTATCCTGTCTTGACGCCTGAGATAGGCACGGGCTCCCCGTGACCTGATGATAGATCAGATAAGCGGTACAGACAATGGAATGGAATGTTGTTGAAGGTATTTCTTTATTTATGGTTTAGTTCTGATCACCTTTTATTTTAACATGTGAAGAAATATTTCTGTCCTGATGGGAGTGATAAGGAATTCAGGATGACTCCGCCTCCATCTACAGTGTACGAGGGGTTGTTGTATAGTTTCTTGAGTGGAAAATGATGTAAATCAGATGCTATGACCTTCACAGGTATCCGATCTCAACCCAACTGAGCGCCCATGGGAGATTTTACATTGACGGCTGAAACAGCGCTCCAATCCTGCCATTATCAAAATTATGACTGAGGGAAGATCTGTTATGGGAAAAAAAAGTGTTATTTTAATGTCACTTATCTATATGTCATCCTGATTCTACAAAAACAGACCACTTGATTCAAATACTAAATAAATACAACAAAGAAATATTTGTATCCTTAACTAACAGGAAAAATGAAATGCGGATATACACAGAACATCATATTTCCATTGAATTTGTCTAACAAAACTAATCAAATGCCAGACTTAAGAAAAAATTAATGCCATCCTAGAGACATGGAATTAGCTGATATTCATAAATCCTGTCCTACAGCCCTTACTAAAAAGTCACAAACGTTCTTATGTAAAAAAAAAAATTGGTTTTCTTCAGTTGTTTTGCCACACGTAGGGTATTTATGTTATTTATTTTTTCCATATATAAGCTATAAGTCGATTTGAATCAAGTCAAGGAGCTTTTATTGTTATTTCCACCAAATGTAGCTGATGCAGTACTCAGTAAACGTTCCTCTACACCTCTGGTGCTACACAAAGACACAGAACTACATAAAATATCACAGGACAAAGGGTTAAAGAGTAAAAATTAACCTTTTGACCTAAAGTGCATGTGTGCAACGTTCTGCAAAGAGTACAAGACAAAAGACAGTGCAAACAGACAATATAATACACTACAAGTTGCTTTTGGCTGCTCCCTGTTCGGGGTCGCCACAGCGGACCAAGTGGTCCGCACAACAACTTGGCAAATGTTTTACACTGGATGCCCTTCCTGACACAGCCCTCCCATTTTCCCGGGCTTGGGACCGGCACTGCATCCAGTGGCTGGGGTTGGGGCATTGGCTGGGAATCAAACCCGGGCCTTCCGCATGATAGGCAAGAAACCTACCACTGAGCCACCAATGCCCCTAATATAATACACTACAAGACAGATACATAAAGCAAAATAGCACTAACCAGTACACAATCTGTGTGGGTTTTAGTGCAAATAAGGATGTTTGGTATTGTAAATATATGTAGAAGTGTTACAGCAGCAGTTTATAGCTGCAGAATCATACAGAATTACAAAATATCAGAAAAGCCCATCATCACACCGCCCTTCCTTATATCACCACATGACACAAGTATATCTATTATTTGTCACAGTTTTATACACTGATTCGACAATATTATTCCTGTACAGTATAATACAGATTCTACAATATTATTCTTGTACATTATACCCATAAAATTCCTGAAAATACCTGAGGAATTGAATTACTCTGGTCTGTATCTTCATTTCTCTACCCAATAGACTATAAATAGTAACAAGTTGTGAAAATAGAAAATGTAGTAAACACCTCTCTCCCTCTCTCTCTCTCTCTCTCTCTCTCTCTCTCTCTCTCTCTCTCTCACTAAGACAGCTCATTGTTTCAGACTGATTGGCCTGCCTTTACCCATTTACCCACCTGTCTATCACCTAGGCTGACTAAGCCAGCTGTCCCCTAGAGAGTGGCCCAAGAGTATAGCTGTCTGTGCAGGTAGAGCCACCAAGTAACAGTCCTACAAAGAGAACACAGATGTACATAGCTGATATACTGTCATCACAAATGACTGAAAAATTAGTCGACTTCAACTGTAAGAACTATCATGACAAAAAGACAAAACCCTGAATTAACTGACCCAGAGAGAAAGAGAGAGAGAGAGATTGCAAGTAAAATTTCACTAATAACATTTGAATCAACAGAGATTAGCATTGTTGCTTTACATCATCACAGTCTCTAATACGATCCCCAGATCCTGAGATTGGGTTACTGTCAGCAATTTAGTCTAATCTCCCCATGTGGGTTTACTCAGGGTTCTTTGGTTTCCTCCCATCTTCTGTGTTGGTAATCAGATTGGCTGTATATGTGTGTGTGTGTGTGTGTGTGTGTGTGTGTGTGTGTGTGTGTGTGTGTGTCCATTTGTATTTGTTGCAAATGGTATCCAGAAGGTAGTCCTGCCTTTCTCCCAGTGTTCCCAGGATAGGCTTCACCATGATATAGACCAGGATAAAGCAATTACTGAGGAATGAATAAGTTAGAATTTTTATGTAGGTTCAACACAAAATGGGCCTCATTTACTGATTTATTCATAAATTGCTTGACAAGTTTCACAAAACTGAAAAATTCATGCTGCTGAGTGTGTATAAATGTGTGCATTAGAAGACTGATATAAACCTCGATTAATTGACTCCAAACTACATAATTTGCATGTCAAAGTGCTGCACTTTTTTAATACAGATTACTCTGGCAAGTTAAAATGAGAGATTTTTATTACATTAATTATACTGTATATTAATGCAAATAGCATACAGTAAGATAAATAAAAATTCAATAATGACCATTCATTCATTCATTCATTGTCTGTACCGTTTATCCGATCTATTCTCCGGTCACGGGGAGCCTGAGCCATCTCAGGCGTCATTGGGCATCAAGGCAGGATACACCCTGGATGGACTGCCAACCCATCGCAGAGCACAATAATGACCAAAGAAATGATATTTTAAAAATATCAGAGGAGAGACCGGTTTGGATGAAAACTGGCTTAAACGTTCAATTTAAATATATAAATATAAATGCTGAAATATATCTAATCTATATCTATAACATTCTATAAACTCCTATTATTCTCTCTGCCTTTCACTGTTTAGTAGTCATGTATGTTTCAATTCAATTCAATGTATTTGTATGGCACTTTTAACAATAGACATTTGACAGCTTTACAGAAGAATATAAACATTTATTATTAATTAAACAAATTATTGTTAAACAAAAAACATTATAAAGTTTAAAGTTAAGTTAGTATTCATCCCAAACATTTATCCCTAATGAGCAGGCCTGAGGTGACAATGGCAAGGAAAAACTCCATATGAGTTTTAGAGGAAGAAACCATGAGAAGAACCAGGCTGAGAAGGGAACCCATCCTCATTTGGGTGACACTGGACAGTAAATAATGTAAATGTTGATAATGTCCTTTCTACAACAGCAACCATGAGCTCTTGAACTAATAGGTCAGTGTAGTTTCTGAGTTTATTATAGACTTAGCACTAATTCCTTCCTGCCATAAGTTGACTGATGCAACAGCAGTTCAGAGACAGCGTGGTAGTCTCAAAATGGTTCTATCCATGGCAGTCCCCTGGGTCACAAGGCGGTCCACGCAGATCTATCCCCAGCAGCAGTGAGCACCACTAAGCAACAAGACTCCAACCAGGGTATCTGGATGGATCAGGCAGGTATGGAAAGAAGAAGTGGTCGTACTGGGAACTCAAAACTCTGGGAGCTCGGGTGAGGGACATATAGCTCGACATAAATTGAGTCCTCAGTGCACTTTTCCTTTTATAATGTTTTGTGAATGTCATTAAATGCTAACAAAGCTGTATCTGGGATGCTATTTGTTCTGTGTTCCAAATCTGCCAACAAAGTGAAATCAGTCCGAATTTAAGAAAAAAGCTAGTAATAAGCTCAGTGGACTACAGTTGGACTACTGATCAGAAACGAGTTTGAATCCCAGATCAACCAAGCTGCCAATGCCGGGCCCTTGAGCAAGTCATTTAACCCTCGATTGTATAAACATGAGATAAATGCAAGTTGCTCTGGATAAAGGTGTCTGCCAAATGCTGTAAACATAATAACAGTATTAATGCAAAAATGGAGCAAAAATAATACATCATAGAGAGGTGCACAGAGCATGTTGCCATGCTATTGTGTCCTATCTTGTAACAGATTACCTGGGCACAGTGACTGGTTGAGCATTGAGAGCCATGCTAACATGCTGGCTTTAGAAAATGGCAGATGCTAACATTCATGGCTGCCTAAAAATAAGAAAATATTTTCCGGCAATGTGAAAAAAAAATGTATACACCAACAGAGCTGCACTTATTTAAAAAACTGTCTTGCACCTTAAGGGTTGGGGGTTTGATTTGTGTGTTTTTTTCCATTCTTTGGTGGTTTCCAAAGTATTTCCTGAAGAGTCCAAAGAAATTCATTGCATGCATGTTTAAATTGTCCCTAGTGTGTGAATGGGTGTGTATGCAATTGTGGTTTGGCAGTCTGTCCAGGGTGTCTCTCGATCTGTGACCCGAGTTCCCAGAGAAAAGCTCCAAGCTCCACATGACGTTGTGTAGGATAAGCGCTACAGTTGTGTAGGATAAGCGCTACAGAGAATTGATGGATGGATGAATGGATGAATGGATGGATGAATGGATGGATGGATGATCAATGGCAGTAGTAATAAGAGAAAGAAGAAGAAGATGTTGATGATGATGATGATGATGATGACTAAATCAAACAAAAGAAATCATACTATTTATTGTTGCTGCTCTTGTTGTTGTTGTTGTTGGTGGTGGTGGTGGTTGGCATGCTTGCACAAAGATATAAGAATTACAATAAATAATTAAAACAATTCCGGCAAAGTAACCGAAAATATATGCCACCATTTGTACCCACCCTTCGATGAAACCCATTGTTACAAATCCCTAGATAGCTTCTTTATATAAAAATCTGTTTTGTTCTCTGCTAACTTTCCCAAGGAGGTCATCTCTGGGCTGAAAACATTAACATTATGCAAATAGTAAAGTGCAAAGACATCTACAAGGAGGAAAAAAGACTAAGTACAGTGCAATTTAATGCCCCTGACTTTCAGCAGGAGCGTGAAGGATGTTTTCAATTAGAAGTGAGATAATTTCATTCATTGTTACACCCGCTGAAATTGCACTTTTACAAGCTTGACTGACTCCCTATTTCAGAGCTGCAGGTTAATGAGTCATGTACATTGAGCACATGCACTGGAACGTCCTCTAAACAGATTGACACAAGTTGCTTAAACCTGTGCCTTTGGTCTTAAAGGAATAGACTCCTACTTTTGGCCAGTGTGAATTAACTAGTGAAGGGAGAAATTTTGTCATTCAAAGGAGGCTTCTGTACCTTTAAGAAGGATGAAATATTTCAGTCTTGAGCCACCCCCCTGCCTATCCCCCACTAACTCGTACAGACTCTCCCCCCGCTCGCATTTATGTACCAGTGCTGCTCCTCTCTACATCTTTAAAAGAGACTGGAGTGCTGACTTTGTCACTTGAAAAAACCTTAAGAGAATGCAGTGCATGTCCCAACCAAGCGTGAACCTGCCAGAAGACTGAGAAAGAAAGCAAAGCTTCCATCAGAGATGCTGCTTCATGGTTTCAAGCAAGGAGAAAAGAAGACAGGAGAGCAAGGAGGAGCAGAGGGCACTACAAGAAGAAAGTTACATCTTAGTGAAAAAAATTTTTTTTTGCACAAATGAATCCTAATATCCTGTAATCAGCCTCCAGTTTTGAAGAACCACACAAGAGGAGCGTTTCTGAAGTTCATCAGAAGATCACATCATGAAAATTTGTTCATGGTAAATCTTCAGGACTCTAAAGAAGAGGTAATGTCTTTCAGTTTGCAGATGGAGGACCTTCGCAGCGCTATATTAAGATTTTGGAAATCATTTCTGCCTGAATTTGCTGTTTGATTTGTCCTTGTTTGTTAGAACTGTTTGACAAGCAGTTTTGGATGGTCTTTTGGGGCAGCTAATTGATCGGGTGATGTTTTGATGTTTTTCAACGTAAACACAAAACTGCTCATGATGAATTAAATAAAAGTAAATTAAGTAAAACTAGGAGAGAGAGAAATAGGTTTTTTTTCCCAGCTGAAACCTCAGCGAGCTAGCTGGATTGTGTGTAACGGAAAAAAAATCCGAAATGCAGGAATAATTGCAGCATGCTCCAAGTGTTTAAAGCTGGAATTGTTTCAGAGACTCAGCTTGACTGGTTAAAGATCCTGAGGATACAGAAAAAGTGTGCTTATGGATCTGAGCATCACGCATGATGAGCATGTACCCTTCCCGGGTGAGACGACTACCGGCCAGCACACCTCTGCACCTCCTGTCCTGCCCTCTCACAGCCCAGTTCTGAAGCAGGGTCTTGCGGCCGGCTTTAAGAGGGTGTGTCGGACAGAGGAGGATAGCCCGTGTCCGTTTCCGGGGCTGCTCCCAGGCGTCTTGGAGATGCGCGTTAAAGAAGGCAGCAAGATCCGCAACCTGATGGGCTTCGCAATGGCACGGATGCAGTGCAAAGAGGGAAACAGCGAGCAGGTTGGCCTGAGGCAGGTGGTGTTCACCGGGTCGGGCCGAGCAGTCACGAAAACCATCACCTGTGTCGAGATAATGAAGAGGAAAGTGGGTGGACTCCACCAGCTGACTAAACTGCGTTATAAAGGTGTTCGGGAGGTGTGGGAGAGTCAGGAAGGAGGCGGTGCCAAAATGACTGTTCACAGGACCGTGCCATCTATCAGTATCCTTCTCTCCAAGGACCCGCTGAACCCCCTTGAGCCTGGATATCAGCCCCCTGAGATGCAGAGCGCTCTCTGGGAGGAAAGACAAGATAGCGATGCGGTGTGTAGTGATGCAGGAAAGAGGCAGTTTGACTACAATGACATACAGAGCGAAACACAGTCAAAAAGATTCTGCCCTCAAGGTGGAATCTCTAGAAATTAACCATTCTGGCTAATGGGGAGATCAGAACCACTCACTGAGACGGCAAAGCTTTTGCAGAGGAAATCTGAAAGTAGTTTGTTGCACAGTTTGCTATATCACAGATTCTGCTTTTGACTGAAATAGTAAATGGAAATCAAGCCTTCAGCTGGACTGAATGAAATGATTCATCCGATCATTTCTATTACCGTATATATGTCCACTTGCACATTTTGCCAGCGTATGGTGTCACTACTTCTTTCTCCATTTCTCACTGCTGGTGCTTAATGTTTCTACGGATGTGATTAGTGCGAAAAGTCATCTCCTTTCTAATTAGCACAAACTGTTTTGCATTGAAGTGCATCGTTGGTCTCGTCAGCACACGGTGAGAGGATTCACCACCAGGAAAAAAAACCCCATTACATTTAAAACGCTTACAGGTGAGCTGAAATTGTGAGTGGACTCACCCTGTCATTGTTATAACACTGTAAATGCACCGACATAACCACAGACAAATAATGAATACTGTGTTAAATGAAGAAAAGAATACGTTGTTTCCATGAATATAATAAATTATGAAGACATGCAAATAAATTCCAGTTTGGAGGAGAAAATAAAGATAATGTTTTTTGTGAGGTTTTTTTATGCATAGATTTAATGATCTGGTATTTGTCTATTGATCCCAAGTTTATGTTGAAGGCTAAACGAAGGGTAAAAGTCAGAATTGAAAATATGTATATATATAGGAATAATAGAAATATAACGTAAATAAATGAATCTTATTGTCAATCCTATTCACACTTATTACCAAATCTCACTGACTAAACAGATCGAATTCTTGATCAGTAATCAAATATTAAAGTTTCCTGGGGCAGATCAAAGCCTACGTGCTCTCAGAACTGCCTTTCCTGCAGTGGTTATAGATACAGGGTGTTAAGATAGGACATCCATCATTATAGGACAAAGATGACAGCGTGTCTACGGGGCATCTCATCCGATTGAAGTTCTTGAACCATGAGTGACTTTATAATACATTTTTGAAATGTAACCTGAGGATATTTCTTATGATCGTAATGAAAATCTCTGAGGCTTGAAGATCACTTAATGCATTTAATTTATCGCTCACACCCATGTAATGGATTTGTATAATACATCGCAATGAGATCCAATTTTGCAGCTTACTTGCAGTCTCATTATCGGGTTGCCTTGGCCTGTGGATGAAATACAAAGCAATTCTTGGAAACACTGAGTGGTATTTGAGTGGCCTTTAATGGTTTCCTGAGGTTCTATTGTCTTCAGTAGACATACAATTAACCTCCCTGTTCAGTTCGGGGGAGACGAAAGAAAAGTGCTCTGCTGAGCCAAAGGGTTAGGGATGTGAAGTGATTACAGTTGCTAAAGAACTCAAATGGAACAAACTTTAGAGTTGTGAGGATGGGCTAAAGGTTATCTGTGAGTGTTTATCGCTGACTTAACAGCTTTCCCCCTGCACTGTGCTGTATATATAAGCCTTAGTTTCTATCTCACACATACCTTACATCAGCTGATAGCTTTAAGATACAGGCTCGGGAGCAACGCTGTACAATAAGTGGAGTGAGTGGAGATGTAATTAGAAAATATGTAAACACTAGACTCGAGATTATTCCACTCACACAAGCAAATAAATCGTTTTCTCGGGTGGATAAGGAAACCGATCTGTGTAAATATGTAGAAATACATTTTCAAGGATGTTACTTGTTGTGCTAAAATCATGAAAGACGTGTTTGTTTATGCTGAAAGTTAATAAGAAGACACTCGGCATATCGGATAATATAAATCACTGATTGCTAAAAAGGTGACGGTGCTGAAGTGTGAAGCTTACAAATACTTTAAGTAAACGTATCCAGATATCTAAATTCATTGAGTGCATTCTTTAAAGATTGAAAAAAAAGCAATATTTCTTTCAATGAACCTGAATTCTAGACCTGAGTGCAAAAGTTTCCCATAGTTTCTAGGTGAGAAATGACCTTTTTTTTTTCATTTATTTATTTAAAATAATTATTAAGGTTAAGAAAGTGAAATATGGTTGCCAGAAATCAACAGAAATGTGCTCAGAGAACATAGACAGGTGGTTTATTATCAGTATATTTATTATAGACTGTTTACGCATCACATTCAGATGCAAACTTATCAAAATTTTTTATTTTATTTCACACACTACAAGTTGCTTTCGGCTGCTCCCTGTTCGGGGTCGCCACAGCGGACCGACTAGTCCGCACAACAACTTGGCAAATGTTTTACGCCGGATGCCCTTCCTGACGCAACCCTCCCATTTTCCGGGCTTGGGACCGGCACTGCATCCAGTGGCTGGGGTTGAGGCATTGGCTGGAATCAAACCTGGGCCTTCCGCATGATAGGCGAGAAACCTACCACTGAGCCACCAATGCCTCCTTTTTTTTATTTCACACACTATTATTATTTTTTTACCATATTTGTTATTCATAAGCAAGGTATGTTTGAAAAATAAACATTTTTAGGTGATAGAAAGGTATTTGAGCTCTTAATTCCGCTCCTAACATTTGTCCTTTAACTTTTAACTTTTACGATGATGACGGACTTGGCAGAGAGCGAGACAAAAGATGCTAAATAGTTTAATTAAAGCTTTAATTACAGAGGCGGATAAAATACAGAAAAATGTACTCCTGTGATGAGATGGTTTTGTGTGAGCTTTACGGCATTGAAGATACTATAAAGGGACTCAGAAGACATGAAACATTCTCAAGAAGCTTTGATGGTCGTGACTGTGAAGTCATGTGTGATGTGAAGAAGAAGAAGAAGAAGAAGAGAAGTCATACCTATGAACGATTCTTCTGTATTTAATGTTTGCAGAGCCAATCTTTCCGTGGCCTTTCCACGGTTGAAAATAAATTCAGGTGACCCTCTGATAACAGTAAGCACACTTTTTTGTCTCTCTCCCTCTCTCTCTCTCTCCCTCTCTGCGCTCTCCGTCTCTCCCTCTCTTTCTTTAGTGGCTAGGACTGAGGGCTCTGGGATGGTGTGGAAGTTCGCTATCTTCCTCCTTCCAGATGGTGCAGTCTTTTCTTATCTAGAAGAATGGCCACTGCCTCAATTTTTCAGACTCTCTTATCTGAAAATCCTTTAAATTGAATATTTACTGGGCTGATGTTTACAGCCAGTGTTTGACTGCTCCAGGCACTGTTCTCTCTCACTCTCTCACTAGGACAGGCCAAGAGGGCCATTTTTCACTTTCATTCTCTCTCTCTCTCTCTCTCTCTCTCTCTCTCTCTCTTTCTCTCTCTCTCTCTTTCATTCTCTTCCTTTCTCTCTTATAGAGAGAAATAATCATGCCGTGAATAGATGAAAATAAAGGTTTAGATAACGATTTTATCAGAATTTAACCTCTTAAACTCATCGTTGGCATGCAATTTGTTAAGATTTTCCATAAAAACAATATAAACATATATAAACAAAATGAACATGTTAAGCTATTAATGCATTTGTAAGTATAATTATTTATGAAAATGCATCGCACGTTATTGCAAGGTTTATTGCACCTTTAAAATATGTTTGGAACACATAGCAGAGAAAGATTATTCGTTGTTTATTGCTTAATCTCTGTGAGTAACTGCAGTGCAGTCAACAGTGTTTTATTTATGTTTTACACTTACAGTGCAATTATAGACTTGATACTATTGTAAAGAAAGTAATGTTTCTAAATGTTGTAGGTTTAATATGTGTTTTAAAAATGATATCTGACTTTACATGCAGCTTATACAGTCATATGTTATACAGCATGCGAGAATATTTGTATTAATCATGCCTGTTTGTTAAAGACAGGTATATAAATTCTGTTCGTTTCTTTGCTAAATGATGCATGCAAACATGTTATATTAAGTTATATTTCTGGTGAGGTGAAAGGTATAACAAGAAGAACTTCTGAGTGTCTGTAATTAAACACAGCTCTGTAAATGAGGTTCTTGAAATGTATAATGCATTATTATGAACCATTCATAATGTATTACATTTACTGATCAGAAGGTTTGGGGTTTGATTCCCAGCAATACCAAGATGTAACTGTTGGGCTCTATCGAAGCTGTATCATGGGTTTTGACCTTTAAATATCCCTAACAAGCTTAAATATATGAAGAATAATTTACATTTGAGAAATAAAACTTTCTAAAATAAACAGAAGAATGTATTTTGCCAGTTATTATACCACTTTATGAATGCAGTATGAATGTAGATCGTTATATACAATGACCAGGCATAACTTTATGACCACCTTCCTAATATTGTGTTGGACCCCCGTTTGTCATGCTATGTGTATTCTGTGTATTCTGACACCTTTCTATCAGAACCAGCATTAACTTCTTCCGCAATTTGAGCAACAGTAGCTTGTCTGTTGGATCGGATCACACGAGCCAGCCTTCGCTCCCCACATGCATCAATAAGCCTTGGCCGCCCATGACCCTGTCGCTGGTTCAGCACTGTTCCTTCCTTGGACCACTTTTGATAGATAGTGACCACTGCAGACCGGGAACACCCCACAAGAGCTGCGGTTTTGGAGATGCTCTGACCCAGTGGTCTAGCCATCACAATTTGGCCCTCATCAAACTCACACAAATCCTTACGCTTGTCCATTTTTCCTGCTTCTAACACATCAACTTTGAGGACAAAATATTCACTTGCTGCCTAATATATCCCACCCACTAACAGGTGCCATGATGAGGAGATCATCACTGTTATTCACTTCACCTCTCACTGCTCATAATGTTATGCCTGATCGGTGTATGACCTTCACAGAAAGTGTTCCCAACAAATCCCTTAATTAAGGATGTTTATTTAAAAAAATAATAATAATAAAATAAAATAAAAATAATGTAAGGGAGACATGCTGTGTTTGACTTCATATTCAGTTTGAGAGCCTTACGGAAATTCTGGCATGTAGAATTAATTATTGCAGTTAAAGATGTAATTCGGGATGGAGAATATACTAATGTAATAATTAATGAGACACTAAAACTAAACTAATAAGATAAGAGCATGTACCATATTTAGGTATATTGTAATGAATGGAGGTCAGTGCTCTTACTTTATGTAGGCTATATATATATATATATATATATATATATATATATATATATATATATATTAGAGAGAGAGAGAGAGAGAGAGAGAGAGAGAGAGAGAGAGAGAGAGAGAGAGAAAGCATAAAAATCTCAATGTACCACAGAATTCCTTTACACGGCTGCCACCTGGTGGTGAAAAGACTGAAGTAACATACAGAAGAAAAAAAAAAGATTCAATTCATTCATTGTCTACCGCTTATCCGATCTATTCTCGGGTCACGGGGAGCCTGTGCCTATCTCAGGCATCATCGGGCATCAAGGCAGGATACACCCTGGACAGAGTGCCAACCCATCGCAGGGCACACACACACACTCATTCACACACTACGGACAATTTAGAGATGCCAATCAACCTACAATGCATGTCTTTGGACTGGGGGAGGAAACAAGGCAAACATGCTAACCACCAAACCACCGTGCCCCCCCACCCAAAAATATATATATAATTAAATAATTAAATTAAAATAATAATAATTATTATTATTATTATTAATATCTGGATAACCAGATATCTAGCATGTTTGCCTCACACCTCTAGGGTTGGGGGTTCGATTCCCGCGTCCGCCATGTGTGTATGGAGTTTGCATGTTCTCCCCGTGCCTCGGGGGTTTCCTCCGGGTACTCTGGTTTCCTCCCCCGGTCCAAAGACATGCATTGTAGGTTGATTGGCATCTCTAAATTGTCTGTAGTGTGTGATTGCATGAGTGAATGAGAGTGTGTGCGTGTGTGTGTGCCCTGTGATGAGTTGGCACTCCATCCAGGGTGTATCCTGCTTTGATGTCCAATGACGCCTGAGATAGGCACAGGCTCCCCGTGACCAGAGGATAGATTGGATAAGTGGTAGACAATGAATGAATTAATTAATTAATAATAATCTTTTTTGGAAAATAATTTAATTAATAGTACAAAAATTTCAATAGCACATTTTCACATACGGGGGGGCACAGTGGCTTAGTGGTTAGCACGTTTGCCTCACACCTCCAGGGTTGGGGGTTCAATTCCCGCCTCCACCGTGTGTGTGGAGTCTGCATGTTCTCCCCGTGCCTCAGGGGTTTCCTCTGGGTACTCCGGTTTCCTCCCCTGGTCCAAAGACATGCATTGTAGGTTGACTGGCATCTCTAAATTGTCCGTAGTGTGTGATTGTGTGAGTGAATGAGAGTGTGTGTGTGCCCTGCAATGGGTTGGCACTCCATCCAGGGTGTACCCTGCCTTGATGCCCAATGACGCCTGAGATAGGCACAGGCTCCCCGTGACCCGAGAGTAGATCGGATAAGCGGTAGACAATGAATGAATGAATGAATGAATTTTCACATACATATGTGTTTCTGTATTTGAGTAATTCTAACCAAGAGTTGCACCGGTTACACCATTTGCGGATGAACAGGGATTGTCATCTTGGTTTCAACGCTCTTGAAAAACATCATTTCCTGTCTTGTCCTGTCCAAAGTGATTGACATGATAGACTGCTATTTTTTTTTTTAACTAAATTGTTCTCAGATCTAACAGAGCTGCTTAGTTAATATCTTTCATTTATTCCATAATATTGCTCCTTGACATTAATTTATATTGATCCAGTGTTTAATCTAATGTCTATTTTAGACTGTTTGGCTTTGTGAATGTGCTCCATGAAGTTAGTTTGCCTGCTTTGTGACTCATGTTGTACTAGTACTTACTCCAACCATTGTGGTTAGTTGTGACTTTTGTAAATAACTTGGTATAAAAGCTTTTTTTTTCACGTCACTATATGTATGTAAATGCCATATTAAAGTTGTAAGCTGGGTTTGTGATATAGGCCTACGTTTTTAATTAATTTATTTTTATTTTCATTTATCTGAGTCCTTTTTAGTTGTTGTTTTCTCCTTTTTTAAAAATGTCTATCAGCCTGAAAATATATACACACCAACCACTTTATATATATAATATATATATATATATATATATATATATATATATATATATATATATATATATATATATATACTTTATTATTTGTATAATAAATTAATTTTTTTATTTATTTGCTGTAAATAAAACAAAAAAAAAAACAAAATAACAAATCCAAAAACACAATTTAGACAAAGCGGAAAAGGTAGGTATAGTTTGTGAATGGAATTCTTACCGCTTTATTGGACGAGACATCTGTCACTCAGGATATACAAGCAGTAGGAAATTGTGTAACTTTATTTCTTGTAAAGGTGTGGAGTTCTGCGTTTACTTTAAATAAATTTTTTTCAATAGTGCAACTTTTAAAGAAAATAACAAACATATATCTTATATATATATATATTTTATATATAAGAAAGTGGAATTCATTCAAGGCTACTTTGAGGAAGAATGTTCATATGCCGTGATTTTGGATATACTGATAACGTATCATGGCAAAAAGATGAGTTTGCAATTTCCAAAAACACACCTAAAGAACGCAGGAATGTTTCGAAGGCCAAACTATTGCAGATTAAAGGATGTAAGGAGTGTTATAATAGCAGAGCTGCGTTCATTTACACGCGAATCAACTTTCTACCGTCGCAGCCTGGTGTACTTCCGTGTATCTTGAGTGACAGATGTCTCGTCCAATCAGCGGTAAGAATTCCATTCGCAAACTGTATCTTCCTTTTCCGGTTTGCATGAATTGTCGTTATTTTGTTTTCTGGTTTGTTATTTAGTTTTCGGTTTTGTTGTTTTGTTTTCGGTTTTGTTATTTAGTTTTCTGATTTGTTGTTTTGTATCCAGATTTGTTATTGTGTTTTTTAATTTATTGATTTGTTTTTGGATTTGTTATTTTGCTTTGCACTTCTCGGCCACCGTACTATCCGCCTGAAAATATACAAACACCAACCACTTTAAAATATCTATACTTTATAATTTATATAATAAATTAATTATTAATTTAATTATATATGAATTAATATATTTTAAAAAATAAAATGAAGTAAAAAATATTTATTAGCAAACAATTTTAATATCTTTCTATTTCTTACATTCATTTAAGTATATACTTGTGTCATTCTAAGTATTATAGTAAATAAATTCTGTTAATTGTTATTTATTTGTTGTGAGTTGAATGTGTGTACTTTCTTTCTTTCTCGATGCTTTTGTGTAGGAAAGAACAGCGCCATGGTACACACAAATTTATGATAAAGCCAGTATTCACTCCTTATTCCCCAGTCCCCTCTTTCAATCTTTGCAATAAATCTTATAATAGAAATATTTCTGTGCAGCACAGACACACCATCAGCACTTACACATTGCATTTGTTTGCAGAAATATATGACATTTAAATCCAGATGTTTTCTGTAAAACAAGATGGCTGCCAAGAAGCATTTCTCAGCTAGACCATTTTGGTGTACTATCTGCAGCTCTGTCACTTCCTGTCCTGAAAATGTTCATAGAGGAGACAATTTGGCAGCGTGGGTCCTGCCCCAGTAGGTCTCTGGTGATAATTGTTGCAGATTTTCACCACTAGGTCATGGAACGTTGGCTTATATATATCAAATAGCAACAATTTCTAACATTTTCAGTGTTTACACACAAGAGGTAATTAATATTTCAACTTAATTTAAACTCTATGTTATGAATGAGGATGTTATTAAGGTTAATATTTGTAGACAGGCCATCATTTGAGCTAATTGTTCATATTTGTCATTTTTGCCATACCACAACTATTTCACAGAGAATTTTTAGAGAAATCTTTATTCAAATCTTGCATGTTGATTTAATTATTGTGATTGAATTGGTTTCAGTTATGGCTTTGTGTAACGAACATTGATAGAAAACAAATCCTGTGGTTATGCAGTGTGTGGTTGGTCTGCTAGTTGTTGCTAATCGATATGATTGTGCAGTAGTGAAATATGTAGCTGTGTTTAATGCTGTAGTTTTGATTTCATGGTTTTATAAAATGCTCTTTAAGTAAAAAATTATAAAAGAATTAAGTGCTTTCATTGTAAACAAAACTGCAGCATATCAGAACAAGTTACTGTACAGTGGAACAAACATCTCATTATCACAAAAATGCTGACAAGCACTTTTTAACTTTTTAACTTTTTTATTATTATTTTTATTTTCTGTAATATCCCACCCACATATTATACAATCCAGTTTACATTTCAGCATCATTCCATCTTTGGTCGCTACAAGAGACAAAACTGCTCTGTTATTGTCTTGTGTATTTTTTTTCCTCAGCCACCTTGAGCGTGCACTGACTTGTGTTTTAAACCAGTGTTAGACAGCACCCCCTGTTGGTGATTGATTATATTACACACACACACACACACACACACACACACACACACTCGAGTGTGATTAGATTCAGCTCGGTAGTTGCAGTTTATAGAGATATGTCATGTTTTAGAGATGTTTATCACTAAGGTCCTTGATACTTTTATTGTTAATGAGAAAACTTTACATAAATTGAATAAACTATTTGATTAACGCTTAGTGTTTCTAGATGACATTTTATGATGTATAGATTACATTTTACACACTCATTACACACTATCCATCAATTAGATGAATATTACTGAGAATTGAATTTCTTAAGATTTTTGGATAATTATCAAATTCAAGAATCACATCAACATCTAATTTGAACAAAAAAAAAATCACATCAATATCAAATTTAAAAAAAAAAAAAAATCACATCAACATCTAATCTGAAAAAACGAAAATAGAAAAAAATCACATCTAATTTGAAAAAAAAAAGAAAAAAAAAATCACATCTAATTTGGAAAAAAAAATGGAAAAAAAAATCACAACATCTAAATATGTTATATATTTTTTAATAGTGCATGTTATTGTATTAATAGTGCATGTATTTTCTTGATTAAATAATCAAGTGATATCCCAACCAATTTTCTGTTCTGTCTTGATAAATAAATAAAAATAAATGAATTATTTGGGAAAAAATGATTTGAAAAATAAAAATACACAACATGCAATTGGAAAAAGATGATTAAATATTAGGAAATTAAAAACAACAACAATAACAAATGTGTCAATCTCACAGATGGATCATGTACACACTGATGACTAAATCTGACTTGATTTTAATAAATTCAGTGATTAAAAACATCCCTTACTATTCATTAAGAGTCTGGTTTACAGTGGGTGCTAATAGATTAATCTTTTAACCCAGTTTACTTTTTAGCAGTACACTGCGGTTCTTTTATGCTAGCAGAATGGAAATGGACTTATGGGACATTTTCATCACATTAGTATAAATAAATGAACAATGTCCTGTCTGTGAGTCTGATATAAAAGAGTCAGGACTCTGTTGGCTTTCAGTGTGTTTTAGACGTGTGTTTTTCCCTCAGTTGGATAACCTTACACTGAATTTTACTGGTTGAAGATTAAATGTGAGCTGCTTTTTAGATGAACAAGCACTTGGAGCATCTCAGAGAGCAGAAATAGGTTTGATATCAACATTTACTTTGAAGATAGAAACATTTGTGTGAAAAGAAAACTATCCCTTCTTTAAAAAAAAACTTTTCTATAAATATATTGCCTCTAGTAAACTAAAAACTACAAATTCTTAAATCACTGAGTGTCTGCTTCCATATGAGCTTCATATTAACCACCACTTGGAGTGGGACATGACAAAGACATTCAATGCTCAACATAAACACAACCAAACAGAAGGAAATAGATTTTTTAGCTTCTGGTAAAAAGAAATGGATATTTTTTAATCACCTTATTTTATAGCTTGATATTACATATTTCTTTAAGTTAAGTTGCCTTTATTTGTCACATATACATTACTGCACAGTGAAATTCTTTTCTTTGCATATCCCATCTTTGGGAGTTAGAGCACAGGATCAGCCATGATACAGTGTTCCTGGAGAAGGGTGGGTTGGGGGCCTTGCTCAAGGGCCCAACGGTGGCAGCTTGGCAGTGCTGGGGCTTGAACCCCTGATCTTCTGGTCAACCACTCAGAGCCTTAACCACTTGAGCTACCACCACCGAAAACTGCTCAATCACTTGTATCATAAATGCTACTGTAACCCCTAGTGGTAGTGGTAGTGGTAGTGGTGCCACCCCGTGGCAGTGGTGGCTCAAGTGGTTAAGGCTCTGGGTTGTTGATCGGATGATCGGGGTTCAAGCCCCAGTACCACCAAGCTCCACTGTTGGGCAATTGAGCAAGGCCCTTAACCCTCTGTGCTCCAGGAGCACTGTATCATAGCTGCCCCTGCGCTCTGACCCCAACTTCCTCAGCTGGGATATGTGAAGAAAAGAATTCCACTGTGCTGTAATGTATGTGTGGTGATAATAAAGGCTTCATGCCCTCTCTCTACTTCTAGTGAACTAAGAGCTACTAAAATACTGTAGTTTCACAGCCCACTTAAAGGGGCGCTCTGAGTCTAAATAGAGTAGAATCTCTAATTTCCAGCATTTTCCTCTACCTGAAATTTTCTTCCTGTTAATGTGAAGCTTCTGAAATTCAGTATGAAACTATTAAATAGATATAAATGTCTTGAATTTACATTCTTAGGCTCTAATATAAGGTTTCCTTTATCAGAAAACCAGCTGAAGGCAAAGAACTGAGGCAAATTTGCCGAGTTTATTGGATTATTATTGGAATTCTGATTGTTTTTTCAAAGTACTAGGAAGTCTGGATGAATCGAGATGGCGGTCAGTCGGTGATCTGTCATCAGAGGAACATTGATTTGCATCAAAAGTACCAAATAAGACAGTACTCACACACAATAGGCATAGTAGTGGTACACCAAGTCCACATGAGGACTAGGAACTGAGCACTTTTATTGAACTTAAAAACACATCCATGGAACTTCACCTTTCGAACCAACTTGACGTTTCTTTACATTTCTTGTTGTTTATTTCGAGCCATTGTTTTAATATTACATGTGCTACACTACACATAATCTAAAATCTAATAAAGAATAACATGGATTCTGATTTAACAGAGAAAAACCTATAATAGTTGATATGCTGAAGGTTTCTGAGATGTTTATGTAACATTTATAGAAGGTTTTCTCTCATGGTTTCTCTGCATAATTTTTTATCTTAGAGTAAAACAAGAGTCAGGGAAAGAGCGAGGGAATGATTGTTTATAGTATCATTTATGAAGATATCTCTTTCTTTAATACAATGGAAATATACACTGAACCCAAGTAACAAATGAAAGTAGTTTATAAAGCTTTGGTGAAGTTTATATGAACTAAGAAGATATTTGTACTTGGGATAAACAGTACAGAAATGGATGGATGGATGTTTTATATGGCATCTAATACATTTTTACAATGGAACTTCAACTAAAGTTGTGAAAAAGCTATGAACTAAAAATAGAAACTAGTTTTCTAGATTCTTCTGCTCTGAGGTGCTTAGATATACTCCAGATAACTGATGAGCTGAACCAGATTTATTATAACAAGATCATTTGTGAATGGTGACTGATGAAAGTAATTTTTAAAGCTTATGATAGGTTTATCAAATCTTATAAGAAGCTTGAATGAATAATGTTGGATGTGAATGAAGACATATGAAATATATACACTATATTGCCAAAAGTTTTGGGACATCTGCCTTTACATGCACATGAATATAATATGGAGTTGACCCGCCCTTTGCAGCTATAACAGCTTCAACTATTTTGGGAAGGCTTTCCACAAGGTTTAGGAGTGTGTTTACAGGAATTTTTGACCATTCCTTTAGAAGTGCATTTGTGAGGTCAGGCACTGATGTTGTACGAGAAGGCCTGGCTCACAGTCACACCAAACTCGCTCATCCATGTCTTTATGGACCTTGCTTTGTGCACTGGTGTGCAGTCATGTTGGAACAGGAAGGGGTCATCCCCAAACTGTTCCCACAAAGATGGGAGCATTAAATTGTCCAAAATGTCTTGCTATGCTGAAGCATTAAGAGTTCCTTTCACTGGAACTAAGGAGCCGAGCCAACCCCTGAAAAAAAAACACCTGAATTCAGTGATTTGGAGGGGTGTCCCAAAACTTTTGGCGATATAGCGTAAGTGTTAAACCTTAACCTCGTGTTAGATATGTGTGTGTGAGTTCATGTTTATTTAGTCAGAGTCTGGAGTACTATTAATCTTGCATTTTCTGACCCTGTTGTGAAAGTCATGTTTGCTGTTTGTCCTCCAGGACAACACTATTGATTTCATGGAGTTTGTGGCTGCTCTGAATTTGGTGTTCAGGGGAGATTTAGAGCACAAGCTGAGATGTACGGCATCGTCAGAAACGGCTTTAGAGGCAAAGCTGAACTCGTTTGTTGAGCAGTTGTTAAAGTAAGTCCTTTTACCCGGTTTTTCATATTTCTATCCTTTATGCAACAACAACAATATGAAGAAGAAGGAGAAGAAGAAGAAGAAAAAAAATTTACCTGACCGATTAGTTCCTCAAGAGCTCTTGGTTGCTGTTGTAGATAGGACATTATCAACAGCTACATTATTTACTGTCCAGTGTCACCCAAATGATGATGAGGATGAGGGCATGTGTATTGATGAGTGAGAAGTTTTTTGATTTCACTTTTTTTATAGATAAGTATGTATAATACAAAGCGGCGTTAGGGAAGTGTGTTTTGGTTTTACTTTCCCTTACTTGGTTTTACCGCTGTTGTCCAGCCCCACACTTTTCAGTTCTGAAACTTGTAAAATATTGTAAATACACATGTTTCATGTTGTGCAGTACAGTAAATGAAATAAGCACTAAGAATTGTGTCCGGCTATCTTTTTGTTATTGGTTTCCTGTGATTATTATTGTCTAGACCCGGTTGGACTCCTCCCCCCACTGTCAGCTTGTAAGCCACCCGTTGCTGACCCTGAGTCTCCCCTAGGCCTACCTCGAGGTTGTAACAATTTTAAACCAAAGAGGAAAATTGTTTTGCTCTGGGGTTTAGTCCTACTTATTAATTAGTAATTTTGCTTAGTTGTGGATACATTTACTACACTTAGACATCCTACTGGCTTCCTCCAGGTGTTGGGCCACAAAGCTGTCACCTTGTACCCAACTAATAATATCCCTCTTTCACACGGATACATACATTTATGTTTTATATATTTATAGTGAGAAAAATTGCTTTGTCTAGAAATTGCTGTCTAATTTATTTATTTTAATTTTTAGAGAGACGGTGTAAAAATAGAAAGAAACAGAGACAGTGCTGTCTATACTGTGTGATTTATCTTGCACAGACCTCCTCCACTGGGTCTCCTCCTCTCCCTTCACTCCCACCATCTCAAGACTAATCTCCATTAAATTTTCGCAGTGATCCGGCTGCGCGGTGAGAGCAGGATTCAGGATGGGATTTTAGAAGCACACACTGTAAAGAGCAAACATGGGACAAACTCAGCACCCCGAGAAAACCGAACACGCAGAGATTGACGTCGTTACACTTCAGGACATGTATAAAAGGTTTGTGACCGAGTGTCCTAGCGGCCTGTTGTTTCTGCATGAATTTAAGAAGTTCTTCGGAGTTGGACCCTCCGGGGAAGCATCGGAGTACGCTGAGAGTATGTTTCGAGCTTTTGACAAGAACGGGGTGAGATGCAGCATTGTTTGGTCTTTCTAAAGATTTCTTTAGAGTTAAAAGTTATTTATCTCAGTGAATTTTTGATCAAATTTCCAATTTACTCATCAACTATTTCTGATTTAAATGGTGAGAAATTATAAAATAGATATAAGTAAATAGATATAAATAAATATCTTGAGTTTCTGGGCTGATTCTGCATGAATTCAAAGAGATATACTTTTTGAGATACTTATTTCACATTGAGCATGTCTTTTTCAAGCAAGAGGCTCAAAAATAGGCCTTGGTTTGAAAAGGTTAACAGATGTTTTATTGCAAATGTATTAGAAATCCTGTTGTTGAATTCTTAAATTGTTTTATCATGAAAAGATTTTTCTTAATAGTTCAGGTTTTTTTGTTTGGCCTGTATGACACTGTGAAAAATAAAGGATTGCGACTCTACTGCTCCTTGTCACTAGAGTGCTACCATCAAAGGTCCATAATTAGAGCCTTTAATAAAGCTCTGTTACATGGGCAGGTGCATGTAGTGTGCCTTTGGTTCACTTTTAGTGGTCCTTAAAGTTCAATGATGGACCCTTAATTTTTTTGGAGATATGAAGATACGTAGCAAAGTTGCAAAAGAATCTGTACAAGGTGAAGGAGACATAATGTTTGGTCCTGTTATTTTTGAGAGTGTTAAGGACCAAAGATAGAAGCTACACCAATCAGACATAACATTATGACCACCAGCCTAATATTGTGTTGGTCCCCTTGTTGCTGCCAAAACACCCCTACCCATCATGCACTGTGTATTCTGACACCTTTCTGTCAGAACCAGCATTAACTTATTCAGCATTTTGAGCAACAGTAGCTTGGATCGGATCACACATTGGATCACACAGGCCAGCCTTCGCTCCCCACGTGCATTAATGACCCTTGGTCGGTTGTTCACCACTGTTCCTTCCTTGGACCACTTTTGATAGATACTGACCACTGCAGACCGAGAACATACCACAAGAGCTGCAGTTTTGGAGATGCTCTGATCCAGTGGTCTAGCCATCACAATTTGGTCCTTGTCAAACTCACTCAAATCTGTCACGTTTTCCGGTTTTCAAAGCTTGAAGAAACAGACCCAGCGCAGAGATAGACAGCAGACAGGGGTTTATTAAACTCAAAATACTCATGGAGACAACATACATGACGCCACACAACACAGAACATGAAGACTATATAAAGACGCTATAGAGACGACGACCAGCCCCGAACCCTGGCAAAAGGCCGCTATAAATACATAACATAATCAGGATTAACATTAGGGACAGGTGAACAGCAATCAGTAAACAATAGGACTGAGGAGGGGCTAAAACAAAACACATGGCATGACATAAACAATGATGTAACATGACATAACAACCCCTGCTGGAAACCCCCCCAGTGGCCCAACACAGGGCCTACCTCCCGTAACATCTCCCCCCTCTCAAAGGCGCGGCTCCCGACGTGCCAAAACATAACCCTCCCCGTCAGTCTGGGCAGTCCATAGGTCCCGAACAGGAACGAGGAGCATAGAGAGGCAGGTAGGGGGGAGCGAGAAGCATGGCGAGGCAAATGGGGGGGGGGGGGGGGGGGCAAGGAGCAAGGGCGAGGCAAATGGGGGGAAGCGAGGAACAAAGGCGAGGCAAGTGGGGGGAGCGAGAAGCAGGAGCGAGACAGGTGGGGGGAGCACGGGGTCCGACAGCAAGGCCAAAGGGCCCCACGCGACGTCCACAACCAAGCGGAGGCCGCGAGCGATGACCACAGCCGAGCAGCAGAGCCGAGCGACGTCCACTGCCGAGTCGCAGCGCCGAGCGACGTCCACCGCTGAGCCAGGACGCCGAGCGACGTCCAACGACGAACGACGCCACCGAGTGACGATCCCTGTCCCGCCGAAGCTGGAAACTCCCCAAGGGGCGGGCAGGTGGGAGACAGCTACATCCACATGATCTCCCTCGCCACCCCAGAATGACGCAGAATCCCTCGCAGAAACCGGAACCAAAAGGAAAAAACCCAACCCAACAGAACCTCAAGACAAAGTCCAAAAAAAACCTGACTTGAAACCCCCTCCATTATCTATGAATGAGGCGGCGTATCCCACGGAAATCCACATCGTGGGACAACGCCCCTCACTGGAACATGAGCGGAGCCGGGGCCAAACCAACAAAAAATCCCCCAAAACTCTAAAAAAAATTTTTTGCCGGGACCCACCTCCGTTTTCCAAGATTGGGGTAACGTCTCCCACGGAAATCCACGTCGTGGGACGACGTTCCCCACGAAGACATAAACGGGGCACGGGCCGGAATAAAAAAACCCCCAAAAATCCAGGCTGGAGCATGATCAAGAATCCGGCAAAATATTATGCCCGGTAAAAATCCTTGCATAGCATCACGCTGGGTCTGTTCAGTGTTGGCTGGTTGTTCTGTCACGTTTCCGGTATCCAAAGCTTGAAGAAACAGACCCAGCGCGGAGATAGACAGCAGACAGGGGTTTATTAAACTCAAAATACTCACGGAGACAACATACATGACGCCACACAACACGGAACATGAAGACTATATAAAGATGCTACATAGAGACGACGACCAGCCCCGAACCCTGGCAAAAGGCCGCTATAAATACATAACATAATCAGGATTAACATTAGGGACAGGTGAACAGCAATCAGTAAACAATAGGACTAAGGCGGGGCTAAAACAAAACACATGACATGACATAAACAATGACGTAACATGACATAACAACCCCTGCTGGAAACCCCCCCTAGTGGCCCAACACAGGGCCTACCTCCCGTAACAAAATCCTTACGCTTGCCCATTTTTCCTGCTTCTAACACATCAAATTTGAGCACAAAATGTTCACTTGCTGCCTAATATATCCCACCCACTAACAGGTGCCATGATGAGGAGATCATCAGTGTTATTCACTTCACCTCTCCCTGCTCATAATGTTATGCCTGATCGGTGTACAAGACAAATAAAATAAAAAATAAAATAGTGCTTTGGGGGTTTCCTCCAGGTATTTTTTGTAGTGTGTGAACAGGGGATAGTGGGTCCAGTCCCCAGGATAGCCTCCTGTGTAGGATTAAGCAGTACGTGTGTATGCTTGTTTTATGATGCATCTAATACATTATTACAATAAAACATCAGCTGTGAAGAAGCTACAAACTAAAAATAGAAATTAGTTTTCTAGTTTCGAATCTTCTGCTGTGAGACATTTAGATATTAACTGATGAGCTGAACCAGATTTATTATAACAAGGATAGAAGATCATTAGCTGAGGTTAGATTTATCAGCTCTCATAAAGACGTTTGAATGAATTATGTCGATCTGGTTGGATGTGAATGAAGTGATATGAAAATGTATAAGTGTTAAAACTTAACTATGTGTTAGAAATTTGATCATGTTTATTTGGTTGATCTGGAGTATTATTCATGCATTTTTGACTCTATTGTGAAAGCCATGTTTGCTGTATATCCTCCAGGACAACACTATTGACTTCTTGGAGTTTGTGGCTGCTTTGAATTTGGTGTTCAGGGGAGATTTAGAGCACAAGCTGAGATGGTCATTCAAAGTGTACGACAAGGACGGCAACGGCTTTATAGACCGAGCTGAACTCAGAGCGATTGTTGAAGTAGGTTCTTTTTTCTCTTATTGTTTTTACAGTAAAATTCGAATCCTAATGTAAAGTGTTAGCTAAAACTAAATAAATAATCACAGTAAAGTGTTTCTGAATGATTCAGTTAATAGTAAATTTACCCTAAGATGTTTAATGCATGATGTACTTACACGACTTGAAGATAAAATTGACATAAAACCATACTATAAAGCAGACATGAATCATAACAGTGTTTTATTAGATATTTTAGACTGTTTTTCAGCTACAAACTATTAACTGTCTCACTTCAGATTATATATCGTGTCAGGAAAGTAAACAGGAAAGATCCCGAGGTTTCCCCTGATGAAATCTGTGAAAGAATTTTCAAAGTGGTCGATGTGGATGGAGACGGTGAGTTAGTCTAAATCTACATGATACTTATTTATGTATTTGTGAATTGCTTTAATGAAAAAAAAAAATACAATTTCAAAATATTAATTCATTATTATGACTTGAATACTCAAGACTTTCTTACTGTTCCAAGATATTGTCTCATATCTCAAGATATTATCTCTTTACTATGACTTAGTAATAAGTTGCAATACTAACTCTTTATTAACTACAAATTGTAATCTGTTATGACTTCATTTATAACTTACTATATCTAAATACAAGTTAGTAAGTCATGATAATGAGATAATGAGTCTTGAAATACTGAGGTAGGAATATGAAATTAGGAATTGTTTAGTCATAATAACAAGATAACTTTAAGAAATAATGACTTAGTAACGTATATGTCCTACTAATGATTAGCTAGTCATAATAAAGAGTTACCAAGTCATACAAACAAGTAACTAAAGTGTATTAATGAGTAAGAAAGTCCAAATAATAATAATATAATATAATATAATAATAAGATAATAATAAATTAGCAAATCGTTAAGAGTTACTACGTCATAATAAAGAGTTGGTAAGCTGCAAGAATGAGAAAATATCTTAAAGTAATGAAGTAGTAACTCATAAGTCAACTAATAAATCATAATACTAAGGTATCGTATCATAATTATTATGTTTTCTGAGTTAAGTTGTAATAATGAGTAGGAAAGTCATAATAATGAGGTAATATCTTTAAATTATAAGTGGGAAAGTCATAATAATGTGGTAATATCTTTAAATTATAAGTGGGAAAGTCATAATAATGAGGTAATATCTTTAAATAATGAGTAGGAAAGTCATAATAATGAGGTAATATCTTTAAATAATGAGTAGGTAAATTATAATGAGGTAATATCTTTAAATAATGAGTGGGGAAGTCATAATAGTGAAGTAATATCTATAAATAATGAGTAGAAAAGTCATAATAATGAGGTAATAGCTTTAGATAATGAGTGGGGAAATCATAATAATGAGGTAATATCTTTAAATAATGAGTAGGTAAATTATAATGAGGTAATATTTTTAAATAATAAGTGGGAAAGTCATAGTAATGCGGTAATATATTTAAATAATGAGTAGGAAAGTCATAATAATGAGGTAATATCTTTAAATGATGAGTAGGAAAGTCATAATAATGAGGTAATATCTTTAAATAATGAGTAGGTAAATTATAATGAGGTAATATCTTTAAATAATGAGTGGGGAAGTCATAATAGTGAGGTAATATCTATAAATAATGAGTAGAAAAGTCATAATAATGAGGTAATAGCTTTAGATAATGAGTGGGGAAATCATAATAATGAGGTAATATCTTTAAATAATGAGTAGGAAAAGTCATAATAATGAGGTAATATCTTTAAATAATGAGTAGGTAAATTATAATGAGGTAATATTTTTAAATAATAAGTGGGAAAGTCATAGTAATGCGGTAATATATTTAAATAATGAGTAGGAAAGTCATAATAATGAGGTAATATCTTTAAATAATGAGTAGGAAAGTCATAATAATGAGGTAATATCTTTAAATAATGAGTAGGTAAATTATAATGAGGTAATATCTTTAAATAATGAGTGGGGAAGTCATAATAGTGAGGTAATATCTATAAATAATGAGTAGAAAAGTCATAATAATGAGGTAATAGCTTTAAATAATGAGTGGGAAAATCATAATAATGAGGTAATATCTTTAAATAATGAGTAGGAAAAGTCATAATAATGAGGTAATATCTTTAAATAATGAGTAGGTAAATTATAATGAGGTAATATTTTTAAATAATAAGTGGGAAAGTCATAATAATGAGGTAATATCTTTAAATAATGAGTAGGAAAGTCATAATAATGAGGTAATATCTTTAAATAATGAGTAGGTAAATTATAATGAGGTAATATCTTTAAATAATGAGTAGGGAAGTCATAATAGTGAGGTAATATCTTTAATTAGTGAGTACGTAAGTCATAATAATGAGGTAATAGCTTTAAATAATGAGTGGGAAAATCATAATAATGAGGTAATATCTTTAAGTAATGTGTAGGAAAGTCATAATAACGAGGTAATATCTTTAAATAATGAGTAGGAAAGTCATAATAATGAGGTAATATCTTTAAATAATGAGTAGGAAAGTCATAATAATGAGGTAATATCTTTAAATAATGAGTAGGAAAGTCATAATAATGAGGTAATTGTTACGGGGGCAAGTGCCCCCGATGGACCACTAGGGGGCCTTCAGCAGGGGTTTTGTGTATTTAGTCATGTGTTCGTTTTAGCCACGCCTTTCCTTAATGTGTTCCTGCCTGTGTTCACCTGTTCCTAATGTGTCTCTGATTATGTTCCTTATTTATAGTTTAAATAATGAGTAGGTAAATTATAATGAGGTAATATCTTTAAATAATGAGTGGGGAAGTAATAATAGTGAGGTAATATCTATAAATAATGAGTAGAAAAGTCATAATAATGAGATATCTTTAAATAATGAGTAGGTAAATTATAATGAGGTAATATTTTTAAATAATAAGTGGGAAAGTCATAATAATGCGGTAATATATTCAAATAATGAGTAGGAAAGTCATAATAATGAGGTAATATCTTTAAATAATGAGTAGGAAAGTCATAATAATGAGGCAATATCTTTAAATAATGAGAAGGTAAATTGTAATGAGGTAATATCTTTATATAATGAGTGGGGAAGTCATAATAGTGAGGTAATATCTTTAATTAGTGAGTAGGAAAGTCATAATAATGAGGTAATATCTTTAAATAATGAGTAGGTAAATTATAATGAGGTAATATTTTTAAAAAATTAGTAGGAAAGTCAGAATAATGAAGTAATATCTTTAATTAATGAGTATGTAAGTCATAGTAATGATGTAATATCTTTAATTAGTGAGTACGTAAGTCATAATAATGAGGTAATATCTTTAAATAATGAGTAGGTAAGTTATAATAATGAGGTAATATCTTTAAGTAATGTGTAGGAAAGTCATAATAACGAGGTAATATTTTTAAATAATGGATATTTAAGTCATAACAATGAGGCAATGTCTATGAGTAGGGAAGTAAATTGTAATGAGATATTATCTTGAAATAAGTTAGGTAAATGTGATTAGGAGTTAGTCATGATAATTTTTGAACTGAGTTAGTGATCATGAGTTACTAGCTCTTAATAATGAGTTGGTAAGCTGCAAAAATGAGAAATAATGAATGTCTATGATGCTAATTCTAAAATACTAAGTCATAACAAGTTACTGCAATATAATAACAAGTTATTAGTTGGTTAGAATGTGTAAGTAAGTTATAATAATGAGAAATAACATGTTACAATGTCATAAAATAACAAAATACCAACTTCACACTTCAGGGATTCTGTACAGAACGAAGCACACGTAATGGAATATTTAGTGTTCATATATTTTTTTTTTTTACTTTTTTCCCGGTCTACTGAGTGTTTAGGTGACTGTGTGTCTCTCTTAGGTCAGATTACACTGGAGGAGTTTTTAGCAGGGGCTCAGAAAGATCCATGGATCCTTAACATGTTGCGTTTAGACATGAATCCATACAGCTGGGTGGTGGAACAGAGGAGGAAAAGTGCTCACTTTTGAGATGAAACCATCTCTCCAGTCTACCGTGGCTTAGTGGTTAGGATGTTTGCCTCACACCTCCAGGGTTGGGGGTTCGATTCCCGCCTCCGCCGTGTGTGTGGACTTTGCATGTTCTCCCTGTGCCTCGGGGGTTTCCTCCGGGTACTCCGGTTTCCTCCCCAGGTCCAAAGACGTGCATTGTAGGTTGATTGGCATCTCTAAATTGTCCGCAGTGTGTGATTGCGTGAGTGAATGAGAGTGTGTGTGTGTGTGTGTGTGTGTGTGTGTGCCCTGCGATGGGTTGGCACTCCGTCCAGGGTGTATCCTGCCTTGATGCCCAATGACGCCTGAGATAGGCACAGCCTCCCCGTGACCCGAGTATAGATCGGATAAGTGGTAGACAAAAAATGAATGAATTAAGTAATGTTCAACGCTACATTTTTTTAAGTAAAATCTATTGTGTTTTAACAAGCTAAATTTGCTGAGGACAGACATTAGTTTTTACAGTGTATATTCAATATGTTGTCTTTGTAACTGGAATGTATTAATAATAATAATAATAATAATAATAATAATAATAATAAAACACACATTTGAATGAGTTTGTTGCTTTTTATTTTGAAGTCGAACATTTGAGCCTCAGTGTGAAGGCTATGGTAGATTTTTAAAATGATTTGTAAAATACTGTATATACTTTATTATTTTATACTGTGTCATCATTTATAGATATAGATAAAACATCTATTACACTAAAAAAAATACTATGCTAGAGTCACTTAAAAATATAGTGCATCATTTTTGCAAGCCCCTTTTTAAATAATTTTCACATGGAATTTTAAGCAATTTTAACTAAAAACCTTTAGTAGGAAATGCTTAAATATATGTCAACAAAACAACACATTTAACATAGCTTATTCTTCAGAGTTATCTTTGGAGACAGTTTTGCACTGTCTAGCTCAAGCAAGATTTTCTGAAAAAAATTGAAATGTGTACTCGTGGCTCGGGGTAACTCAGGTTTAAATAATATATCAGGCCAACAAGGGCAACACATGCATTTGCAATGCTGGACAATCCTGCTAGAACTTGAACACCTTCTAAGACTATTCCTGCCTCTAAAGGACTGCCATCTGGAGAGCCTCCTGTGGTGACAATCTTCAGTGTGTGCTCGGCAATGTCTTCTTGATCTATTGCCCCATTAATGTCCTGAAACTAAACAGTAAATCAATAATTGTTCAATTGTACAATGTATTGATTCTAATAATACTTTAGGAAACACAATCACAGATCACAGGAGAATCATGATTTAAACATATATTCAGTCTATACACACAGATATGTAATACCTCACATTGGAAAACTACTCACATTGGAAAGTTCTTATTTTAACTCTCTTAAAGTCAGATGACCCAAGATTTTTTTTTTTTGTTCAAGAAATGCCTGTGATAAAACAAAAGAGAGAGAGAGAATCAAAAATGATCCTATGTAAGTAATGTAAAAAATATTAATAAAAATTGTTTAAAAAATACAACAGCGTACATTTTACTGTATGAATTAATTATATGCCGATTTTTAACAAAACTATGAAAGATATTCAGTCAAGAGAGTCACGAGCCGTGAGTTATTTTCTTATTGCCTTGCGTTTTTTTTTTATTAGCATAATGACTTATTATTAGCATATTAGGCATTGTTAAGGCCTAATGGATGGACTGATACGTCCAGCATCTGTTAACGTTTACTAAAGATATAAACGTCCAGAAGCAAAAACTTTAAATTTTGCATGTAAAATCATTTGAAAGTTTAAACTAGCATGGCGATAAAACATATGGAAGTGCAATGTTACACAAGTGTAAACCTGTCTACAGATAAACATCCAGAACCACCGCTGCGATGTGATATCGAACATACGTCTGTGTCCTACAGTATGCTGGTACGAATGTTACGGAGCTGACACTGAGAGATACTATATCACCACCAGTGGCGGCTGGTCAATAGGGGGCGCTGGGGTGCCGTCCCTTTAAAGTTAGCCAGAGAAGAATGCTACTTTAACACGTTAACAATAATTATATATTTTAATAACGAAATAAAATCATTTAGTCGTACTATTACTCTGTTAGTCATATTAACATTTATTTAAAATAAAAAAAAATCTATTTCTGTATGTAGTTTTAACCCTCCCACTTTTGTTGTTAGCAAATCAATATTGTTTTTATATATTTGGCCCCATGTGATTGGACCTTTCTCAACGAGTCCCATTAGCACTCAGCAGATTGTCAGTTAAAGGGCTAGTACTGATTAATGTGGAAGCAAGCAAAATATCTTCGAGATGAAAGAAAATTAGCTTATATCTTTACAAAAAATACCCTTTCAGAAGGCGTTTGGATGAAGAAAAGAAAAGAGTCAAAGATCTTGGACCAGATCTTTGCAAATTTGCAGATTTGCAAATTCAGCAGCAGTCACATGATGGCTTACACTCACTGCTGTTCCAGCACTTCTTATTGAATGCATTGGCCATGCTGTCAGTGGAAAAGAGACTGGTGACTGAGATGACTGACTTTAACCAGAAGCTCAGTGAGAAATTGAAAGAAAGGAGGCCTGTGATTAGGCAACTTTCCAGTGTGTCTGTTTTATTTTAATGATAACCTTCATTACTTCATTACTGATAATAAACCCAAATTAAACTCAAATTTTACATTTATTGCATGCTTTAACAGTTGACTTTAACCGTAACACTTTAAATATTTTATCTTAGCAGTAATGATACATAATCACCTGATAAATGATTATTTACAGTCCTGTATTACTAACAGTTTGATTTCAAACCTCCCCCCCCCCCAGTTTTTAGCACCAGTCGCCACTGATCAGCAGTATATCACAATACTATAATCAAAGAAAGAGCATGGAGACATTTTAATCATTCAACATCTAAAGTAACTTTACAATGTAAATTTTGATCTCACAAACATTATATTTTATATTTTAAGACATATTTTCTTGAGTAAATCACAGACATAGTAAATTCGTGTGCTGAAGTCAGTGTTGGTTTCCTGAAAGGTTGGTTTCACTGAATGCAAGTTGACCTTTGATACCATTTGGGATAAATTAATACAATTAATTATACACTGTTAAATCGATAATGTTGTTAATGCAAAGATAGAGAGCGTGAACCATGACCTCAAGCTGAACGCCACTGATATACATGATCATATACTTTCTCCTCTCTCTCTTCGTCTTTCTGTATGTCTCCCTCTCCCTCTCTCTTTCTCTCTCTCTCTCTCTCTCTCTCTCTCTCTCTCCAGTTTTGACATTATACAGTGTAATACTACTTTTTAAATATCACCTTACTGCTTGTATTCTTCCCAAAATGTGTCCTTGGAGACCTTCATCATCATCATCATCATCATCATCATCATCATCATCATTATCATCATCACACCACTAGGCCCATCTGCCCCTGTGTCTAAAGCTCTTTGTAGGATTTATAATAAATATGTGATCCATGGATTATCCTCACAGGATTAGCCCAGGTCCTAATGGTGATGGGTCTCCAGTAGTGATGACACTTCCGACTCTTTTGCGTGAATCAGTGCATTCGAATTGACTCACCAGTAAGAGTTGACTCTTAGTGTCAAATCTCATGTTTGACTCCCAGAGTTCACCTAAACAAATCAGTTCAACTCGTTTCCAAACGACACATCACTACTCTGCAGAAGTGGCAAGAGGGCAAGGTAAGTGCAGGAGGATTAAAATGCCCCTTGAAGAAGTGCGATTCAAAGTGAGATGAGCCGGTTATATAACAGAGTTTTGTGACAAATAACATCGTCTTGCATAAGGGATAATGAGTAGGCTATTGATTTCAACCTGATTGTTCCTGCTCATGAGTACAGCACAGAAGAAGCTGATGTCAAAGCTCTCTTAATTAATAGCAAGGCTTTAAATCCTGGACAGACAATTGCATAGGATGGGAGTTAAGCTGGGTGTAAAAGTTTGCACACCTTATGGCTTCTGAGTGAAAAAAAAGAAAAGAAAAGTATTTTTATGTTACTAGTTAAAATTCCAAAAAGTTGAAATTAAATAGATACAATAAGATATCATCTTAAAAAATAAATAAATAATAAATTAATTAATAAACAGAAAAATAAATAAATAAATAAATAAATAAATAAATAAATAAATAAATAAGAAGGACAGCTTATGGACTCTTACAGAATTAGAGGTGTAAGAAATAGCTGAATAGCTCTAGCATCCATGTTCCTGAGCTTGGATTAATGGAAGTTTGTTTTTGTGGGTTTCCTCTGGGTTCTCTGGTTTCCTTCCACCTCCCACAAGCTGATAGTGTATTGGCTTTGCTAAATTGCCCCCCTTTTAGCTCAGTGGTTCAATTGTTGGACTACTCATCAGAAAGCTCATGACTTCAAATCCCAAGATGCACTTTCAGTCTGCCACTGCTGGGCCCCTGACCAAGGCCCTTAACCCTCAAATGTTCAATTTTATAAACAAATTGAATGTAAGCGACTCTGTGAAATGTAAATTTAAATGTGTATTGACACCCAGTGATCTGACACCCAGTGTTCCCAGCTCAGGCTCTGGACCACAGCCACTTTGAATATTTAAGATTTACTTACTGAAGGTTCAGAAATGCAGAAAAAGAGAAAACATTCTGCTTATCATCATCTCTAAGTTGCTCTGGATAACGGCATCTGCTAAATGCCTTAAATGTCGTCATCAGATGATATAAATGTCTTGATCAGAGAGAGAAATCAGTACAGTAGAATTGTTATTATTATTATTATTATTATTATTATTATTATTATTATTATTATTATTATTATTAGCACATGCCATAGCAATTTATTCCAACACAATCACTGAATATCATAATCTTATACAGTGGGGCAAAAAAGTATTTAGTCAGCCACCAATTGTGCAAGTTCTCCCACTTAAAAAGATGAGAGAGGCCTGTAATTTTCATCATTGGTACACATCAACTATGAGAGACAGAATGAGAAAAAAAAATCCAGAAAATCACATTGTCTGATTTTTAAAGAATTTATTTGCAAGTTATGGTGGAAAATAAGTATTTGGTCAATAACAAAAGTTCATCTCAATACTTTGTTATATACCCTTTGTTGGCAATGACAGAGGTCAAACGTTTTTTGTAAGTCGCCACAAGGTGTTTACACACTGTTGCTGGTAGTTTGGCCCATTCCTCCATGCAGATCTCCTCTAGAGCAGTGATGTTTTGGGGCTGTCGCTGGGCAACACGGATTTTCAACTCCCTCCAAAGATTTTCTATGGGGTTGAGATCTGGAGACTGGCTAGGCCACTCCAGGACCTTGAAATGCTTCTTACGAAGCCACTCCTTCGTTGCCCAGGCGGTGTGTTTGGGATCATTGTCATGCTGAAAGACCCAGCCACGTTTCATCTTCAATGCCCTTGCTGATGGAAGGAGGTTTTTACTCAAAATCTCACGATACATGGCCCCATTCATTCTTTCCTTTACATGGATCAGTCGTCCTGGTCCCTTTGCAGAAAAACAGCCCCAAAGCATGATGTTTCCACCCCCATGCTTCACTGTAGGTATGGTGTTCTTTGGATGCAACTCAGCATTCTTTCTCCTCCAAACACGACAAGTTGAGTTTTTACCAAAAAGTTCTATTTTGGTTTCATCTGACCATATGACATTCTCCCAATCCTTTTCTGGATCATCCAAATGCTCTCTAGCAAACTTCAGACGGGCCCGGACATGTACTGGCTTAAGCAGGGGGACACGTCTGGCACTGCAGGATTTGAGTCCTTGGCAGCGTAGTGTGTTACTGATGGTAGCCTTTGTTACTTTGGTCCCAGCTCTCTGCAGGTCATTCACTAGGTCCCCCCGTGTGGTTCTGGGATTTTTGCTCACCGTTCTTGTGATCATTTTGACCCCACGGGGTGAGATCTTGCGTGGAGCCCCAGATCGAGGGAGATTATCAGTGGTCTTGTATGTCTTCCATTTTCTAATAATTGCTCCCACAGTTGATTTCTTCACACCAAGCTGCTTACCTATTGCAGATTCAGTCTTCCCAGCCTGGTGCAGGTCTACAATTTTGTTTCTGGTGTCCTTTGACAGCTCTTTGGTCTTGGCCATAGTGGAGTTTAGAGTCTGACTGTTTGAGGTTGTGGACAGGTGTCTTTTATACTGATAACGAGTTCAAACAGGTGCCATTAATACAGGTAACGAGTGGAGGACAGAGGAGCCTCTTAAAGAAGAAGTTACAGGTCTGTGGGAGCCAGAAATCTTGCTTTTTTGTAGGTGACCAAATACTTATTTTCCACCATAATTTGCAAATAAATTCTTTAAAAATCAGACAATGTGATTTTCTGGATTTTTTTTTCTCATTCTGTCTCTCATAGTTGAAGTGTACCTATGATGAAAATTACAGGCCTCTCTCATCTTTTTAAGTGGGAGAACTTGCACAATTGGTGGCTGACTAAATACTTTTTTGCCCCACTGTAACAAGGCTCAGATGACCCTGAAAACTATTAATAACAGCTTTAAAACTTAAAACAAAGGAAGTCTATTTGTTAAATGTAAAAAAATTTTTTTTAAATGTAATTTAAAATAAAATTGTTTGACTTTACAGATGAAAAATAAAGAGTAACTTTAAATCATTTGAATATAAATTATTAATTAAATTTATTTAATATTAATCACAGGGGGCACGGTGGCTTGGTGGTTAGCACGTTTGCCTCACACCTCCAGGGTTGGGGGTTTGATTCCCACCTCCGCCATGTGTGTGTGGAGTTTGCATGTTCTCCCCGTGCCTTGGGGGTTTCCTCTGGGTACTCCGGTTTCCTCCCCCAGTCCAAAGACATGCATTGTAGGTTGTTTGGCATCTCTAAATTGTCTGTAGTGTGTGATTGTGTGAGTGAATGAGAGTGTGTGTGTACCCTGCGATGAGTTGGCACTCCGTCCAGGGTGTATCCTGCCTTGATGCCCAATGACGCCTGAGATAGGCACAGGCTCCCCGTGACCCGAGTATAGATCGGATAAGCGGTAGACAATGAATGAATAATATTAATCACATTTACATTTAAAATAAATAAGCCAATAAAAAACGAGGAGCAATTTTTAACGAAAATAAATCAACCTTAATTAAAAGCTGGGGAATAAAATGCTTTGGAAGACAGAATAACATCATTTCTATTGTGACACTGGGACAGTTAGTTCTTACGTCATCTACAGTGTGTGTGTGTGTGTGTTTGTGTGTTTGTGTGTGTGTGTGTGTGTGTGTGTGTGTGTGTGTGTGTGTGTGTGTGAAGGGATCAAATTAACAAATTAACTCAGGGATTATAAGGCTGATTATTAGGCAGATTATGTTGCTGTCCTCACGTACACACCTCCATGACGTGTAGCATGGTGGTGGCAGCATCATACTTTAGTGCTGCTTTTCTTCAGCCAGAACTGGTGCAACAGTCTCAGAGCATGGAGAACAGTGAAGTAGCTCTTTCCCAGATTCAGGAGATGTACAGGAAGTTTGCGAGCGAGTGTCCGAGTGGAAACCTGCACCTGCATGAATTCAAACGGATCTTCGGGATCACGTGTGACTCGTCTTTCGAAGAATCTGCCTACATGGAGAATTTGTTTCGGTCATTCGATATGAATCATGTACATATCAGGTAAATATCATCTGATACACAGAGCAGGTGGATTATTGTGTCACAGAACGGTTGATTTCTTGCTCCCGATTGGTCAGGAGTAAGAGAAGTTTATATTATTGAGCTAATTCTAATATATCTGTTAGATATATAAAAACACATTATTTATTTGTTTGTTTGTTTGTTTGTGTGTTTATTTGTTTGTTTGTTTATTTATTTATTTATTGGAATGTGTCTCCAGTGTCAAACACTAAGAAAGTCACTACAAAGATAGTTTTTATTTATTTAGTATTTTTTATTTATTTGATTGTTTGTTTGTTTGTTTGTTTGTTGAAATGTGTCTCCAGTCTCAGACACTTAGAAAGTCACTACAAGGATAGTTTTTAATGTATTTATTTATTTATTTAGTTATTTATTTAGTTAGTTAGTTAGTTAGTTAGTTAGTTAGTTAGTTAGTTAGTTAGTTAGTTGGTTAGTTAGGAATGAATCTCCAGTGTCAGACACTTAGAAAGTCACTACAAGGATAGTTTTTTAATATATTTATTTATTTATTTATTTATTTATTTATTTATTTATTTAGTTAGTTAGTTAGTTAGTTAGTTAGTTAGTTGGTTAGTTAGTTGGTTAGTTAGGAATGAATCTCCAGTGTCAGACACTTAGAAAGTCACTACAAGGATAGTTTTTTAATATATTTATTTATTTATTTATTTATTTATTTAGTTAGTTAGTTAGTTAGTTAGTTAGTTAGTTAGTTGGTTAGTTAGGAATGAATCTCCAGTGTCAGACACTTAGAAAGTCACTACAAGGATAGTTTTTTAATATATTTATTTAGTTAGTTAGTTAGTTAGTTAGTTTGTTGGTTAGTTGGTTAGTTAGGAATGAATCTCCAGTGTCAGACACTTAGAAAGTCACTACAAGGATAGTTTTTTAATATACTTATTTATTTATTTATTTATTTATTTAGTTAGTTAGTTAGTTAGTTAGTTAGTTAGTTTAGTTAGTTAGTTAGTTAGTTAGTTAGTTAGTTAGTTAGTTAGTTGGTTAGTTAGGAATGAATCTCCAGTGTCAGACACTTAGAAAGTCACTACAAGGATAGTTTTTTTATGTATTTATTTATTTAGTTAGTTAGTTAGTTAGTTAGTTAGTTAGTTAGTTAGTTAGTTGGTTAGTTGGTTAGTTAGTTGGTTAGTTAGTTGGTTAGTTAGGAATGAATCTCCAGTGTCAGACACTTAGAAAATCACTACAAGGATAGTTTTTTTATGTATTTATTTATTTAGTTAGTTAGTTAGTGGAGTTGACCTACCTTGGAGGTTTAACGTCGGGTTTTTCCACTCCACACTCCACAATATATTCTGAAATTCATTTAATGACAAGATTTTAAAGAGAAACATTTTGTTAGCAATCTCAGACTTTTGGAGCAGAGAGACTGGCTTTAAAACATATTTCGTGATCGATTCATTACAGCATGACTATTTTAACCATATTGTCACAATATATCTGTCTTCAGATAATCTACAAATTAAGAAAGTATGAGAACCCTTCAGATTCAGAAGAACTTAATCCAGACCAGATAAGTGACAGGATTTTTGAGCTTGTTGATCTAAATCATGATGGTAAGTTTCCAAAAGTTGAAAATGTTTATTTATTTATTTATTTATTTATTTATTTATTTATTTATTTACATTGTCTTACCTGCTTTTTACAAATGTTAGAGAGAGAGTTTATTTTATTTTATCTTATTTTATCTTATTTTATTTTATTTTATTTTATTTCATTTTATTTTATTTTCCTTTTCTAGGTCAGATTTCACTGGAGGAGTTCATGGAAGGAGCTCAGAGAGACATGTGGGTGATGGAGCAGCTTCGGCTCGACCTGCGGCCCACTCGCTGGTTCATCAAACACCAGCCTAAAAATTCATGAATCCTTCCAAAGAAACAGAAACTCTGGCTGAAGGAAGTGTGTAAGCTTTTGAAAGGTAACGACATATGCAGCCATGAAGAGTTCTTTACAGCTCTTTCTTCTATGCATTTATATAGTGCCCAATTTTTTCAAAGTTTATTTATTTGTCATTTTTCAGATTTTTTT
>JAUCMX010000004.1:27519578-27547078 GCA_033459395.1 Hemibagrus guttatus
ATTAAGAACTCCCTGCTTCCTATGAAGTAAATTGCAATGAAAACATTGTCTGTTCCTGAAACAGCCTGATCTCCTCTGCTAAAATTCTGTACACGGTCTAGTTTCTTTTCAACCAAAAGGCACAGAGTTACTGTACTGTTTCATCTGGGGGCGGAGATAATTTCTGGGCCAGAATAAATGCAAATCTGAAATGATGAGTTTTGTGGGATTCGTTATATTGTAACTAGTCATTTATTTGTAGGTATATTTATAGGTATATGAATATTAAACCCATTTAAAATCGCAAATCGCATCTTTAATATTCTAAATATTTTATGGAATATCCCAGCGATGTTGAAATCTTGATTCTGATTGGACAGAATGGCGGAAGTTCTTCCTGCAAGGTAAATCACAGCTTTAATATGTTATAAGAAGTTATTTTTTCAACAGTAACAGATCATTTACAGGAAGATGTGAACGGCATTTTGTTGCTATGTACCTGTACTTTGCAATGACATCTATCTATCTATCTATCTATCTATCTATCTATCTATCTATCTATCTATCTATCTATCTATCTATCTATCTATCTATCTCAATCTCGGTCTCTCTCTCTCTCTCTATATATATATTTGGGCACGGTGGCTTGGTGGTTAGCACGTTTGCCTCACACCTCCAGGGTTAGAGGTTTGATTCCCGCCTCCGCCATGTGTGTGTGGAATTTGCATGTTCTCCCTGTGCCTTGGGGGTTTCCTCTGGTTTCCTCCCCCGGTCCAAAGACATGCATTATAGGTTAACTGGCATCTCTAAATTGTCCATAGTGCAATGGGTTGGCACAGGGTGTATCTTGCCTTGATGCCCTATGATGCCTGAGATAGGCACAGGCTCCCTGTGACCTGAGAATAGATCGGATAAGCGGTAGACAATGAATGAATACATATATATAATCCCAAAAAAGATTTTATCATAATCTTATTTTAGTCTCCAGAGTTCTGGCTTTTCTGTAACATGACTATTTCTTTCTTATTAACTTCTAACAAGACAGAAAAGCCACAGAGAACCTGATGAAGAAAGGCTGCTTTAAATGTAGAATTAGATGTAACTCTAAATGAGTAGAAATCTGGTATATAAGGAATGTAACACTTCATGGTGTTATTGGTGTTACTGGAACCCGGGTGTGGAAATACTAGCACCGCATACTTCTTCACATCACCTTGCTGTTGATTAGTTTTCTATAACAGTGCTCCTCTAGGTGTTCAAGCTCATGAGATACAGGGACATTAGATTGTTATTGTCATGTTTATAAGAGTCATCAGGTCATAGGATTAAAGATTGTGATTCTAATGAGATATATTGCAAAAAAAAAAAAAAATAATAATAATAATGATTAAAAACACCCTGTCAATCAAATAAGGGCAATGTTCATACATTTATATTCATCAAGAGAATCATGGCCCAGGATGAGTATTTGCTGGAACACTGGAATCTTCTGTTATATTAATATTCAATAGGATTCCCGACTCTTTGGTAAACACACCATTTGGACTACAAGTCTGTTATATTATTGAATTAATGGCACTTATACATTTTTAAGTCCCCCCCTCACACATACAAACGCACATACACACACACACAGACACACAGACACACGCGCACACACACGTGCCTTTTATAGGCCACCAGACCCTGAGGGAGGACCAGGTTTAGAGAAAGGGGGTGGCTCGGTTGTGCAAATATGGACAGGCTTTGAGCAAGAAAGAGAGAGAGCGAGTGAGAGAGACTAGAGGAGTTAGTGAATTGGCTGTCACTCTCTCCCACGCCACCGTGAGAGCCACAGGACACATGGTGTCCTCCAGCACACCTACACACAGAGCTGAGAGAGAGAGTGTGTGAGAGAGTGGGGAGAGAAAGGTAGAGAGATTCTGTGAAGAGAAAAAAAAAAAACACAACGGAAGGATTTTGTGATTTCTCTTGAGGAGCTGCTGCTAACGCTGGGAGTAGGATGGCTGAAGGAGAGGGAGGGGACGAGGAGATCCAGTTCCTGCGAACGGTAAGTGTGTCTTACTTCTTCTGGTGTATGTGTGTGTGTGGCTAGGAAATGTGTGCTTAGTCGTTTATTACTGTTTGCAATACAGCAATTTATTAATAGTCTCATTCCTACTCTAGATGGTGTGTGTGTGTGTGCGTTGTGAAACTTTTCTCTTCTCACGATTCTTGAGCTCACGGCATAGCTGATATTTATAAATGTCAGCCCTCACATCTCCGCTGCCCCCATTTTAGCAAGGAACCTCAAGGAACTTTTCCTTGTCCTCAAGAATCTTTAACTTTAACAGTATCCTGTGTTTCCTTTTGACTGAGCGATCTTGCATCCTAAATGTTACAGCCTCATGCCACCTTTCCGCCATTTGTTCCAGAATCGTCCTCCACTTGAGCGCTTGTGAGGAAAGGCTGGTGCATCTGTTAGCATCGTTATCTATTTTTACCCGAGGAGAGGAAAGGAGAGACTTTTAGAGTGAGGGGAGAAGATGGAGCAAGCAATTCAGAGGACTTAGAAGTCTAGGGAGGGAGTGATGGATGGAGGGGGGGCACGGGGTGGAGAGGAGGCGGAGGGGGCAGCTGGTCTCTACCTCCTCGTCTGTCAGGACTCAGACTTGGAAGGCAGGACATTTTCAGAGGTCAACAATAACAAGACGTTCAACACACACACTGAAATGTGCTTGAACAGGGTTTCTGTGCGTTATCAGAGATGTTCCAGAGTTAAGAGTTCAGAGTTTGAAGCTGTCATTATCCTGATTCACGTTAAACCTTGATGAATTTTCACTTCTGTGAGAAATCCCCCAGCCAGAGTCAGCTTGGTCTTGACTGTAATATTTTATTACATTAAAAACGCTTGACTATTTTTCTTTCTTACGACAACGAATTCAACATAAAACAGATGGTATAAAGTATCAACAAGTGGATCAGGAGGAGATAATGATGGTATTCTGGCACTTCCAGGACAAAAGCGGCGTGTAGAGCAAAAAAATAAATAAATAAATAAGTATCTTCAGAAATATCAGACTATGAGAAATAAAATAAGTGAATTTATTACAAAAATCTTAAAAAGAAATTAAAAAAATGTAAAAAAGAAAATCTAAAAATTAAAAGCTCAGAAATAAATATAAAACATTAATAAATGAGAAGACAATAAATGTTAGGCTTTGCCAGTAAATATGAATTTATTAATATTTATATTAATAAATATTAATTCATTTTTATTAATATTTAATTAATACAAATGTATTTATTTATTATATATCAATGTAGTACATATTTGTGGAAAAAAATCAATAAATATCAAGTAAAACAATATCACATTAGGTGAAAAAATTATTATTTATTTATTTTTATTTAATTAAAATTATTTAAAAAGTAACTGACTTTAAGATTAATACATTTATAATTATATTAGTACAGTTATATTAAGATTAATACAAAGAAATGTGTGTGTGTGTGTGTGTGTGTTGTGTGTGTGTTTTATGAAAGACATACATGCAGCAGATTCTTTATAGTATCAGACTGAATGGAGACAAATTGGACTAGGAATTGAGTCGTGGCTCTCCATGTGCTCTGTGACAGATTATAGAGAATTTGGCTAATTGTTTAGCGTCTGTCGCAGTAATTATCTTTGCAAATGCACGTCTGGATTGTTTGAGCCGTCGGACAAACGTTGGCCATAAATAATACTGAAAGCTGCTGACACAAATGCCAGCGATGGGAGTAAATCCATTCAGAATATCAACACCACTCATCATCTCTTTCTCTCACTGATGAACAGTGACACTGACATAGCCTTTGTTTGTGTGGAGAAGACTCCGAGATGCCCCTGTGTGTGTATGTGTGTGCGTGTGTGTGTATGATCCGGAGATCCGGAGCTGTGATACACTTCATACATGCTGGAAGTGTGTGATTTATAACATGCATGAGTGGACTTTTTTAGCACAGTGACGTAAATTAGGTTGGAGCTGTGTCCCGAATCGCTTGCTTTTGCACTATTCCTTGCTGTTGTGTAATATAACTGGCATAGTGCGAGTTTGAATAGTGTTCAGACTGAAAGTTACACGAAGAAGAAGGGGCCTTGAAGATGCACTTATTCAAAAGTGTGGAACGTTGGACACTTCATGCACTCAATTCTCAAAAGCTTTGCTTATGCAGTGGAAAAGGGGGCGGAGCTACCGGGTGCTGATGCTGAATTAGAAACAAGATGGCCGACTTCATGGTTGGACAAGAAATCTTAAAAAAATCTTTTAAATCTTACTCTTTCGGGATTAATTTCTCATCATTGTAAAAAGTCACCGTATTCCTGCTACTGTAGCAGCATTGCGTTTGGGAAAACTGGGAATACTTCCGTTCAGGAAAAAAACATTCCCGTTTGAGATGATACCACCCTTCTAACATGCATACACTAGACCCTAGAGTGCATAGTGTAAGTAAGTAGTGTGTAGTACATCATTTGGGACACAGTTCATGTGGAGCTGTGTCCCAAATCATGGCAATCATCCCAACTTCTTATGTTTAAAGCAGGGATCATGAAACCCAGTAGTGGAGCATCATTAATAATTACTGTTAAACTGGAACTTTTAAGAGGATATCTCTCTATTTTGATATGCTTGTCCTTTAAAAAAAAAAAAAAATAGGCTACGCTATTCTAAAAATAAACCCTAGTTCATTTTTTTTATTATTATTTTTAGAATCATCAGTGATTGCTTAACTGGTTAACTATTTTGGATTTAAACATGATGGTACGCGGTCATGATGATCACCCTAATAGCAGCGCTGGAGAGCATTCAGGGGGTGTCCGTGCTCCAGGTTATAACAGACGCTTCTTTTTATAGTTTTGTCACTATAAGCGCCTGACACTCAGGGGGAGGAGAGCAAGGAAGCCTGTGTCCTACTTCTTAGTTGCTCGAATCTTTCGGGAGGATTCTGAACACGTGTGTGTGTGTGTGTGTGTGTGTGTGTGTGTGTGTGTGAATTCTGAAAGACCATCTCTAAGCTATTGAATTACACCAACTATGTAGGTGAATCAATAAATAGATTTTCCTCATAAACCACCTTATAATGATGTTCATAAAAGTTCAGCATAGTCATATTAACCCCAGTTTCTTTAACCAATCAAAATCATTCATTTTTGCCCCCATTTCTCTTTGAATGCTATTACTGACACACAGAATCAACCAATCAGAATCATGCATTTTTCCCCTTTGTATTTTAAACCTGTTAGCTCAATTTTAGCTGAGTGCACAGATGTGTATTTGTTCTGTAGTAGGACAAAAAAAATCTACATCTGATTTCTAAGATTTTTATATGATGGTTTCCTCACAGGAAGCTCTGCATGCCAGCGTGATTAATAAAGCAACACCGGCTGATTTTTTTTTAATTATTGTTCCTGAACACCATCACAGCTCCTGCTGCTGTGTGGCATGGCATCAACCTGGAATGCATGAGTAGCAACATGCTAAGGTTTTTATTCAGTATTTCCTTTAATATTTCCTCATCCTGCTCATAGGACTCGCCTACTTGATACACAATGTGTCTACCAGAAATGTTTGCACATATTGCTCACTTTTTTGCATTATAATTGCACTTTATTTATAGTAGTCATACTGTTCTGGCACACATCTGCATTTTATATACATTTTTATATTTTTTTATATCTGTATCCTTTCTTCCTTTTTTTTCACATGTATATATTTAAATTAAATGATGTTACTATACATTATAATATATAATAATCATGTATTTTATACAATTATATTCTTAGTATTTTATGTGTTCTTTATTTAATATTTCATTTTATTTAATTTTATTAATTTGTATGGGTATGTTTCAAACAGTATTTCTCTACATGTCGTACTGTGTATGGTTGAGTAAATTGATTTTTGATAATAATATATATTTTTTTATTTTATTATTTATTTTTACTTTGCCCTGTTGAGAAAGAGTTAATTTTCTTTAAGAGCTCTTTTGGTCTCAGTCATATAGACAGTTATTTCTAACTCGGGGTGTGTTAGGGTCTGGTTTTGCTGAGCAGCACATACATGATCAGGGGAGAGAGAGAGAGAGAGAGAGAGGGAGAGGGAGGAAGGGAAAGTACAAGCACCTGTCTCACTGGTGTTCATCCAGTCTGTCACGATCAGCTCTAAAACAATAAACAGGTGCTCTCAGCTGTTTGGCGGGCCTTTAATGTGCTGATATCAGGGTGTAATTGAATCTTGTAAGCGGCGGATGATATATACGGAATGACAATCTGCTACAGCTGTGTCTGAGCTGCAAATTAAACAAAATTATTACTAATAATATTCTCCGCATGACTCACATGACACTCAGAGGGAGGAGTTATATACCTAGTTTTTTTCTGCCTGTAGCCATCACACTATATAACTCCTCCCTCTGAGTGTTAGACACTTGGTTCTTGAAATAGTTTCTATAGTATATAGATATTTATGCGCAATACTTTTTACATGTGCAATAACTTGTGTCATTATTAATCGACCATCTTTTTCACTGTTGCTACATATTTTGATCAATAAGACTGAAAATTCATTCATACACCAGCTATACCAAAGTTTAACTTATAAATGTTTTTTTTTTTTTCATTGTCTGTACCGCTTATCCGATCTATCATCGGGTCACGGGGAGTCTGGGCCTATCTCAGGCGTCATCAGGCATCAAGGCAGGATACACCCTGGATGGAGTGACAACCCATCACAGGGCACACACACACACACACAATGACACACTACAGGCAATTTAGAGACTTCAATCAGCCTAGAAGCATGTCTTTGGACTGTGGGAGGAAACCCGGAGGAAACGGGGAGAACATGCAAACTCCACACACACACACACAGTGAGCAGGAGCGAGACTCGAACCCAGGACGCGTGAGGCGACCGTGCTAACCACTAAGCCACCGTGCTGCCAATATAAATATTTATTTTAGATTTCCCTGAGGGGATCAAATTATTCTGATTCTGATTCAGATGAAATATTCACTCTAGATATATTGCACCTCTGTTTTTTGGGGGGGTTTAAAGCAAGTGTCAGAAAAATTGTCATCTGATATGAGTCTGCTATTAATTATCCAAATCAGTAAAATTTTTTGTTCCTTAAAATATCAATTAAAAAAAACCCCAACTCTGCCTCGTTCACCAAGGACTGTGGGAAACATTCGCTGAGGCTATCTAACAATGCCTTTTACCTTCTAATCTCTCAAATATTAGCTAGCATGCTAACAGCTTACTTCATTATTGCATCCTAGCTACAAAATGCTAATCGCTAGCAGCTACAATACAAACCGGCGTGATAAACGCAGTGTGTATGTAGCAGCAGATAGATTACAGTAATGGGTGTTAGGTTTTATTCTCACTCTCACATCTGTTCATGTAGATCAAACCCTGGAAGCTCAAAAGATTCCACTACAGCTGTACCTGAGCTGCGAAATTATTACTGATAATGTTTCTCAACATGAAGTATTCACCCTAAATAAGTTTTTTAAGCAGGTGTCGGAAAAAGTGTTGTCTGATATGCATCAAGCATTAAAATGACACTCAATATCTCTTCATATTTCATCATTTACCTAAAAAAAAACAACCCTAACATTCAGGAACTGTGATTGCAAATATGATTCCATTATTCTACTCATCCTAATTTTCAGCTTTTACTATAATAATAACTGATGCACTCGTCTTAACCTCGGCTTAATAATTCCCTGAAAGTGTGCCTTTTACTGCAGACTTGCATTTTGCTGCAGAGAAATTCATATTTTCTCAGCTTCCAGATGAACAGCTATGCAGATGTTTCTGAAAGCTCTGCTCCTGTCACACTTAGTGTAGAGATGAATCTGAGCTCTAAACATTCTTCGGGAAACCGGAGGCTTAATGGTTGTGTTAGTTATAGAGGGTTACAGAGAAGGTGGCATCAGTTTATTGAAATTCAGTCTTTCTGCCTGGCCGTGCTGCAAGCAGACAATGTCTGAGTTTTGTTTGAGTTTAAATTGTGATTCATATAATAAGTACTGCAACTACTGATATTATTACTACTGATAAAACCACTACTGTTACTACTAGTACTGCTACTGCTAAAACTGCTACTACGACTACTGCTTCTACTGCAACTACTGTTACTACTGTTACTAATGCTGTTAATACTACTGCTACTGTTACTACTACTGCTACTGCTTTTATTACTATTACTACTGCTGCTACTGCTTTTATTATTGCTACTACTACTACGGTTACTACTTTTATTACAACTACTACTACTGTTACTAATGCTGTTACTACTACTGCTGCTACTTCTGCTGCTGTTACTACTACTGCTACTGCTTTTATTACTACTACTACTACTACTACTACTGTTACTAATGCTGTTACTGCTACTGCTACTGCTTTTATTACTACTACTACTACTACTACTACTACTACTGTTACTGTTACTGTTACTGCTACTGCTTCTACTGTAACTAATGCTGTTATTACTGTTACTACTACTACTAAAATTGCTACTGCTTCTACTACTGCACCTACTTCTGCTTTTATTACTACTGCTACTACTACTACTGCAACTAATGCTGTTACAACTACTACTACTAATACTGCTACTGCTTTTATTATTATTACTACTACTACTACTACTACTACTACTGTTACTACTTTTATTACTACTACTACTGTTACTGCTGCTGATATTGCTACTGTTACTATTGTTACAGCTACTGCATATATTACTACTACCGCTACTGCTTTTACTATTACTACTAGCACTACTGCTACTGCTTTTATTACTGTTACTACTACTACTGTTACCACTACTACTACAGCTACTACTACTGCTTTTATTACTACAGCTACTGCTTCTACTGCTTTTAGAGAGTCATCTTTATTGTCAGTTCTTCTATATGTAAAGGACATACAGAGGATTGAAAGTGTGTTTCTCTCAATGCTACAGTACAACAACAAGAAAAATTGAAAAACCGAGCAATTGAAAAAAAAGTACTTTTACTACTACAATCTTTACTGCTATTACTGCTACTGTTACTTTGCTGATACTACTACTGCTATAACTGCTACTGTTACTACTAGTACAAGTACTGATACTGCTGCTACTAGTACTACTACTGCTTCTGCTACTTCTACGACTGTTACAGCTACTACTATTACTGTTGTAGCTGTTACTGCTAGTACAACTACTGCTACTACCACTACTTTTACTTCTACTACAATTATTACTACTACTACTTCTTCTAATAAGATTTATTATAAGACATTGATTACAGTGACATTTCGAAAAATTTCTAAGTAGACTGATTAAAACAAATAAGATCTGGCAACCAAAAAAGAATTAAAAGCCTGTAAACAGTAAGCAAGTAAACATAACCGGATTAGAATGGATTATATACAAAATACTATGAAAAGTCACAAAATTCTTTATTCAAATAAGAGAAAAAAGCAATTTATTATCAAAATTAACACAATTCAAATGAATTAAAATGCAAAAAACTGCTTTGTTTTTTTAAATCATACACTGATTTTGGTCACTTTTGCTAAACGAATACCGCGTTCACCAAGGAACATGAGAGAACATGAGCTAAGGTGATCTAACGTCAGTTTTTTTCTTTTTTCCGGTAATCTCTTAAACGTTAGTTAGCATGCTAATAACTTATTATTCTGTTACAACCTAGCCACAGAGTGCTAATTGCTAGCATTCACAATACAAACCGGCCTGATAAACACAGTGTGTATGTAGCAGCAGATAGATTACAGTGATGGGTGTTAGGTTTTATTCTCACACTCACATCTGTTCATGTAGATCAAACCCTGGAAGCTATCTGATGCTCAAAGTCACCTTAGAACTTTATAGATATATGACTGTGGAGTAACGAAGCGATGTTTGGAAAATGTAATGAGCAGAAAAGGAGAGATTTTTCTGCTGAAATGTGGGAAGTGAAGATGAAGTAGAGATGTAATGACTTAAGTAACAAAGAAAATGCACTTTGTTTCATTTCAACTTTGAAACTCTGATTAGATTTATCTGTAAATAATAGACACAAAAGTTCAACATAGCAGCATTTATGGACCTCAAAAATGGTTGAGAAAATAATCTCGGGTTAAATATATAGTCGCTAAACCATTTATGTATTCAAGATGTGTCCAAATATGGATACAGAAAACAAACACAGAAACAAAGAAAAACAAATAGTGCTATTTATTTATTTATGTATTTACTTATTTACTTACTTACTTATTTATTTTTATTTATCTGCTTTATTTGTTCATGTATTCATTTATTTATTTATTCATTCATTCATTCATTCGTTCATTCTGCATTATTACTCATTAACAAGCTCAGAAATGCAGCAAATCTGTTTATTACATATAACTAAGCACATTATAAAATTGTGAGAGTGTATATTACTGTTAACAGCATTTAAAAAATTATTTAATTTAAGTTTATTCTTAGTAACTCCTTTGTCTGGGTTAAAATGGTGTGAATTATGCTACTATTTTTTTTTTTTTTACATTTTGGAACCTACATTTATTAAAAAAAATATTTGCAGATATTACAAAAATTAACTTCGCAAGTGGGATTTAAAGCAATTCTACACACCAGTTATGAGTTTGATGTTATGATGAGTTATGATAAGATGTAACTGAGGGTGAGGAACTCATCTACCAGAGTTCGAGTCGAGACACCGTGTCACTGAGCTGCACTGCTGATAAACGCATTACACATGTGATGCCTGATATTATTATTATTATTATTATTATTATTATTATTATTATTATTATTATTATTATTATTATTATTTCCAGTTAAATTTGTACATACAGTTTTAAGGTTTGCTCAGTAGGCAATTTTTAACGGTGTATACACTGTGTATACGTGTGCTGTGTGTCTGGGCTTGTGCTCAGTGTTGAGCTAGTTGGTGGTTAGTGAGTGGAGTTGTCATGATTAGAAGTTTGAGCTAGTGTGAGCAAGCCTCCCAACTATCTGCCAGTCAGCAGTGCTGGGGAATGTGAGAGTGACAGGTGCAGTCACCCGAAATAGAGTCGAGGGGAGAGAGAGAGAGAGAGAGAGAGAGAGAGAGAGAGAGGAGCGAGAGAGAGAGAGAGAGAGAGAGAGAGAGCAGAGCAGCGAGGAGAAGGAGGAGGTGATGGAGGAGGTGACGGAGCTGTAAAGAAACAAGATAAAACTGAGAAAATTAGCAAACAATCATTGATCTTGTTGCTTGGAAGTGTGATAGAAGCCAGATTCATGTTTCATCCACAGAGAAAGCAAAGCAAAAAAGCTCTTTCCTGTCAAATGGGAATTAAGAGTTCAAGCCATAAGACCAGAGTCAATTTTCTTGCTTTCACTTTGCTCAGCACATACAGACTAAGCCAGATATTACTGTGTGCCTTCTCCTCTATTTTCTTTCTCGCACTCACACACACACACACACACACACACACACACACATTCTAGACTGAAGTGTGTTCCTTACTCAGTTCAGCGGCACTTGTTCCTGCTCCTGTAATCTGCTTTAATTCTGTAATTGCATCAATGTTGGTTGTCTCGTAAAGTGGTCTGTTTTAAAATCATTCAGTTTTGGCCAGTAGAAGCTTTTTCCCACAAAAAAACAGTTCTGTGTAAAACCCTTGGAGTGTATATGTAAGATATTTCATTTATATTTATTTCTCTAGTGTACTCTTGAAGCAATCTCTGGCAAAATAATTTCTTTTAGGAATAATAAAGATCTGTCTTATCATATCTTATCATGTCTTGTCTTATCTTATCTGTTAAAGGGGTTCTATAATTATAAAGAACACAAACTCTTACTTTCTGAAGTTTTATGCCTGTGTAGATAACACTGCGAGATGTTTTGAAACCACGTGATTATGAATGATATTTTAGAGAAAAATCAAAAAGGTTATTAAATTTGTGCGACAATTCAAACTGAATGATGAACCGCTTTAATCAGAGGGAGAAGTTTCGCTGTTATCAATTCTATAGGCAATTTATTCACAACACAGTGCTGCTGTTTTTGTTGAAATGAATTTATGCTGTGTTTTGAATTTGCTGTATTTTCTTAGTTAAATTTGCATATAGCATAACAACAACAATAATAAAAAAATAAATAACAACAATAATAAAAAAAATAAAATAAATAATAATAATAAATAAATAAATAGCAACAACAAAACAACAACACTAATAATAATAATAATAATAATAATAATAATAATAATAATAATAACAATAAAAGAACGATGATTGATTTAAAAAAAAAACATCTCATGTTGAAGCATTGAGTTCTCTTTAACAAACCTTTCAAAATGGTTCTATTGGGTTTCCATAAACGAAGCAAGCGATGGAAACATTTTAGGTTCTAAACAGAACCATTCCTTTTTAGAACATACTCATTATATAACTACATCTATATATATATATATATATACTTATATAAACTATGTCATCCAAGCTGCTTTACTGCATCTGTAGTTATTACATAATTAAAACCCTACACTCTAATTATACAATAAGTGTTTATGCTATGTGTGGTAACTATGACAACTATACATAATATATATATATATATATATATATATATATATATATATATATATATATATATATATATATTAAGCCTTTATTACTTCTGTGTTGTTTTAGGGTAACTATTAGAATACTAAAATGTTGATATTATGGATTTATTATGGTGCTTTAGGGTAAATATATTTCTACCAGCTTCTGTAGAATTCTTGATTCTGATCGAACAGAAGGTATTGATTCATTGTCCAGAACAGCAGCTCTGACATCAGAGGTTAATATTAATATGCTGTCTCTAATATTTTATTGTTTCTATAGTAACCAGTCTCCAGCAGAGGTAAAGCAGGACTTTCCAGTTTCCAAAAATGTATTTTTGTTCATCTCAAGAGAAAGAAAAATACAGAAGCTGGTGAAAAGATCGATAAGGAGTAGAAGGATTTTTCTTTGGAACAAAAAGCATGACTTATCTTATTTTAATAGGTAAAATTAGGAAATGTTAACAAATTGCTGTGAGAGGAATAAGAGGTATGTTCAGTGTGGAATTCCTCTTCCTCGCACCACTCTTGTTTTCTAACAGATAATGGCTTTTCTCCAATACCTTTTATTCTTTACTTAATTTCCATTCAAACGATCATTATTTAGCTACACTACTGCTATGTATCACTTTATGACAAACGTGGCTAGTTTATTGTTCAGTAAGCTACTAATATAGATTAAATCTGGTGCATTATACCAACCACAGAGGTTTAACTAAGATAATATAACATTTTAGGGTAACTGCTGTATATCTGGTACATTTCTAATGATCATATTGATGCCAAACTGTGGTGTTGACATCTTACAGATTATAGTGTTTGTTTTATTAGTATTCATAACTTCTAATATTCTTTTTACCCCAGCTGTATACTTTGGTTCATTTCCTGGGGTCTGGATGTGTTGGAGTTAGAGGTCTGTGTAGGATTGATCAACATGTCCGCATGGTTTGCCATTTCCTTGCTGCCTAATTACTCATTGGCATTGTGAGAGTAAGTGTTTGGAATCTTGTTGTGCTATAGAGGGCAATAAACCTTCCTGCCCTCATAAATACCACCCCGACTGACTCTACAGTAGGCCATCCAGACACAGAGGAAGTAACCTTCTGTTTACATGTCACCCGCCCGAGTGCTGCACGGTTTATCAGATTGGATTAATCCAAGGGATAAAAAAGCATTTTATAAAGGTCATCCTTCCAAACACACCTCTCATCCCGTATCAGTTCTCTCTGCACCATTACGCTTTTATCTTCCCCCTCTGTGTGTAATGTCCTCTGCTCATCCTCCCACCTTATCTATCTTTCCATCAATCTCGGCGGGGCTGTATTCAATGCAGTGGGTGTGAGCTGGGCATTTGGCAGGAGAAGTCCTAAATCAGCAGTTTGGCAAAAGGGGGAATCCTTGAGTTTGTCTCTCAGTACAGAGAGGAAGTCGCTGACGTTGGTCAGTCCATGTAAAGCATTTGGAAAGGAAGCTGTGTTTTACATTTACATTTATGGCATTTGGCAGACGCCTTTATCCAGAGTGACTTATCATTTATCTAATTTATAAAACTGAGCAAATAATGGTTAAGGGCCTTGTTTAGGGGCCCAGCAGTGGCAGCTTGTTGGATCTGGGATTTGTAGACCTGGGATTCAAACACACAAACTGAACCACTGAGCTACCACTTCCCCGTTTTCTATTTTGGAGACATGTGACACGATAATTTTCTGAGAGCTTGATGCTGAAAAATAAATAAATAGACAAATAAATAAATAAATAATGACGGCTTCTTTCTTATGTTTTCGAGACTGTTGGTTTTGTTAGGTCTCTTCGATGCCACCAACCTGTAGATGTCCTTTAGGACCTGGGATTAGTGGACCTGGGATTTAAACTCACAACACCTTAACCACAGCTACCACTTTCCCGGTTTGTATTTTGGAGACAGGTGACATCCTTAAGTACCTGGGATTAGTGGACCTGGGATTTAAACAAGTCCATCGCCTCAACCACTTCCCCATTTTCTATTTTGGACACATGTGACATGTTAATTTTCTGAGAGCTTGTTGCTACAAAATAAATTACAGCTTCTTTCTTATCCCTTTGAGACTGTAGGTTTTGTTAGGTCTCTTTGATGCCACCCACCTGTAGCTGTCCTTTAGGAGGTCTCTTTAGACACTAACATGATGGCCAGATGCACCCACTGAGATCACAACACCTTGCTTCACTCATGTTGAGTCACGCTACAGAGTTTGGACTTTGTTGCCATTCAGCTGAATCACTGTGGGCTGAAAATCCAAAACCACATGGGCTCTTAACCTGCTCAGTGGAAACAGCGCGTGGGTGCAAATGAGTCCAAAAGAACAACCAGTGTGCACCGAAGTTGCTGTTCATAAAAATGAACATAATGAACTTAAAATGGTGGACAGGCTTCTAAACTCATGAATCTGAGCTTCGTTATCTTTAGAAATAGACAGCACATGGTTTAGCCGCTGCGGATGCGTTTCATTTGCAATTACATTACATGAACACTTACATTAATCCATTACCTTACATTATTTTAATAAAAGAATGCTGTACCTTAGATTTTATCCATTTAAAGTAACATTTAATGCTGTGGAACATCTGACCAGAAAGTCTAAAAAATCTGATCCAAAGCGCTGACACTGGAGACTCCTTCCATAACTAAAAATCTTCAATTATAAAATTAACTATATTTTACTTTGTTAAAGAATAAAATGCTTAAAAATAAAATTCTCTTGTATTCTCATCGATCATGAATTAATAAATCAAATATGATAATAATTAATGTCATTAACAAACTGAAACTTTCCATGAAGTCATGTCTTATTTAGGTGTGTTTTTTTTTTACTCGTCTTTATTTCTGTACGTCTTTTGCTAAGTGTCTAAGTGTCAAATGACTTGAATCCTGTCCTAAATATGGCTTAGCTGTAATGGTATACCTGCTTTAGCTGACTATTCTCTAATCCTCATTGAGCCTGTTTTTGGTACTGCACAAACAGGCATTCTTCATTTTTTATTCCTCTTTGTTCACCTGAATCGGAGTGAGCTGTGAAGAGACATGTGTGTGGGAAATAATGTAAAGCAGTGTAGATCCTCTAAATCCCCTCATGACCTTAGGGTTGTTTGTATGGTCATGGGTTAAGCCTATGAGTTTTAGGTGTTCAGGACTTCAGCTTTGCACATGTCTCAGGTCTGTAGTGAAGCTCCCGACATTTGCGGCTCGTTTGTAGACCTGCGTGTTTTGTTTCTTTTCTTCCACTGAGATACTGATAGCCCAGAAACGTTTATTTTACAAGGGTTTTACAGTCCCCAAAGCTAAAATTTAAGCTAAAGATGAATAAATATCCTTTAGCTTGCTCTGAATGCTCTCGACGTTCCTCCTCTCAACACTTGAAACAAAATACAGATTGTCTGTGCTCATCTGTCAAGATATTCATTGCACCTTAAAATATTCACATTTAACCCTTTATTGTCCTGGTATAGTATACTGATAGTGTACATACTTTATATTTCTTAATCACTGCGTTCTTCCAATCAGGACAGAATGTGAGTCTATGAAAATATGGAATAAAGTTGTAGAAAATAAAGCAAATAAATAAATAAATGAATAAAAAAAAGGAATAATAAATAAAATCAATAAAAGTCATGTCACTTACATGTACTTTGATATTTATGTAATTAAGTGGGTTCAGTATTATGAAAGCTGCTGTTAAATTTAAAAGTTAAAAAGGTTAAAAAAGTATTATTATTATTTTTTTTAAATAATAATAATAATAATAATAATAATAATAATAATACAAATTGTTGTTATTATTATTATTATTATTATTATTATTATTATTATTATTATTATTGGGCTCATTCTGTAAAATTGAGCTATAAATGTAAGTTTTTTTATTCGAATGAAACCAAGTTTCTACTTCTTTCTTCATCGAGATTGCAGTGCAAACAGATACAAACCCTCTTCTGTACTGTAGTTTTCTTTAAGAAACTAAAAAGCCATGTTTTAGGAGGATTTCTTGTCTGCTTGGGTAGAAACATTCACAGTTTGTAGTAATATTAAATTCAAATTTTATTTGTCTCATGCACAATATAATGTAGTGAAATATTTTTTTTTACAACTGTCCTTGATATGAAAAACAGAGCCAATTAACACTAATGTAAAAGAATAACAACAGAATACAAATAAAAATTAAATACAAATAAGATACAATAAAATAAAATAGAACATACACCGATCAGGCGTAACATTATGACATTATAACTACAGCATGGTCTGAAATCGATACAGGGGTCTGAGTGATCTAAACAGATTCAATCATTTTCATGGATTCTACTAATGACACTGCATTTGATTCATTAGTTAATACTGATCAGTATACACCGGTCAGGCATAACATTATGACCACCTGCCTAATATTGTGTTGGTCCCCCTTTTGCTGCCAAAACAGCCCTGACCCGTCATGCACTGTGTATTCTGACACCTTTCTATCAGAACCAGCATTAACTTCTTCAGCAATTTGAGCAACAGTAGCTCGTCTGTTGGATCGGATCACACGGGCCAGCCTTTGCTCCCCACATGCATCCAAGATCCTTGGCTGCCCATGACCCTGTCGCCGGTTCACCACTGTTCCTTCCATGGACCACTTTTGATACATACTGACCACTGCAGACCGCGAAGACCCCAAACTCATTCAAATCCTTACGCTTGCCCATTTTTCCGGCTTCTAACACATCAACTTTGAGGACAAAATGTTCACTTGCTGCCTAATATATCCCACCCACTAACCATGATATGGAGATAATCAGTGTAATTCACTTCACCGGTCATAATGTTATACCTGATCAGTGTATATGGAATGTGTATGTGGAAAATTGCTATAGGATAATAAATAGATAAAATAGAAAAATGTCTGAATATTGTGATTCCATTGATTAGATCTGTATATGGTACAGTGATGAAGTATGAATGGAATAATGGATATGAATATAAAATGTTATGTTATTTAATGATAAAGGACTTCTAAAGCTAATTAATGCTTCTATTTCTTCATGGCAGACATGTTGTTAATAATTTTCATATCACCAGCTTTTAGGAATTACAGTTGATTGGTTCAACATGTTTATTTATTAGAGATGAGCTAAAAAAAAACTGTGCATGTAAACTCCGCCCCGAGAGCTGACTCATTTTCATTTCATTTTCGTACGAAGCATTTTCGGCATCTGAACGACCCGAACTGAATGTCAGTTGCACGTACGTCTCGGAGCCATTCAAAACTTGTTTGTGTCAGTGGAAAGCCAAGCGAAGCCAGTTTACGAATTTAACAAATGTTTTTCAGTCAGTGAAAGCTGTTTGGAAAGAGTCACAATGCCAACGTTGCCTTCGGTATGCGTTCAAAAGCTAGCTGATTTTTAGCGTGTTTTTTTGTTGACAGATCGGTGGCGTGGGTGGTCTGTTCTATTTTTAGCCCAAGCTTGGTGGCACGACTTCCTGTGAGGACCCTTGACATGGAATGCTTGGCTTGGGTCAGTTCTTTGTAAGCAGCCATACAGTTTACATACGCTTCGTATTGGTAATATTGCTAATATTTTTGGGTGGCTGGAACGGATTATCTGCATTTACATTAATTTCTTATAGGAAAATTCATTTCACAATACAAATTTTCACCTTAAGAACTTGCCACCAGACCCAATTAGTTTTTGAAGATTCAGCTTTTCTGCACACACACTGTCACACTTAAGAGTCATTTTGATTGGTCAAATCCACATACTGGCATGGTTTTAGAATCGAAAACAAGCCGGAGAACCTGGAAGAAACCTGGCTACACTTGGCTTTCCACTGACGCAAACAAGTTTTGAACAGCTCACGGACAGACACGCAACTTAGACTGCGTTTGGTTTGGTTCGGTTCGGTTATATGTCAAAAATGCTTCACATGCCGATGAAAATTTCAATTATTAAGGCAAAAATTTGTAAGGGAGGGCATTCGTATACCGAGGTTCCACTGTTGTAAATTTTTTATGTTTTTAGTAACTACAAGTAAAGCTCTGTCTTAGTTATCTGTCTTTTGGTTGCTGTGAAACATAACTAGCTAACCAGATACTGTTTTTTTTTTTAGGTGAATTAATACAAAATCTGAGAAATGAAAGAGTTGATGATTATTATCCTATTTAAAAAAAGTTTGCTAGGTTGACATTCCCCTGTCCTTTACAGTTGTTAAAGATTAAAGACTGCTTTTACACGATGCTTAATATTTGCTGTTATATGCACTACAGTCCACTTTGTGTACACTTCAGGTCACTTTACCACTTTATAATGGTTTATCACTTTCTCGTGGTGTTATACTATGTGCAATATACACTACATTGCCAAAATTATTGGGACGCCCCTCCAAATCATTTTATTCAGGGGTTGTGCTCGGCCCCTTAGTTCCAAGGAAAGGAACTCTTAATGCCTCATCATACCAAGACATTTTGGACAATTTCATGCTCCCAACTTTGGGAACAGTTTGAGTCTTGACCTCAACTCGATAGAACACCTTTGGGATAAATTAGAGCGTAGACTGTGAGCCAGGCCTTCTCGTCCAACATCAGTGCCTGACCTCACAAATGCTCTTCTAGAGGAATGGTCAAAAATTCCCAAAAACACACTCCTAAACCTTGTGGAAAGCCTTCCCAGAAGAGTTGAAGCTGTTATAGCTGCAAAGGGCGGGACAACTCCATATTACATTCATGTGCATGTAAAGGCAGACGTCCCAAAACTTTTGGCAATATTGTGTACATACGTTATATATAATATATACATTTAAGTTTGCAATATACAGTGTAACAAATTCAAATCAACTTTTTATGACTGTTTTTATTATAAAAATAGAATCCGATAGAATGGGGACAAAAAATGGATTTAAAAATGAAATAAAATACAATAAAATAAAATACATTTAATTGAATTAGCTGTATATTTGACAAGAGGAAAAATAAATATCCAAAATATATTTTACTAACATCTCCATATATTGTCATATATTATAATATTAATATATATTAAGATATTAAGCTTAATATAATAAACTGAGCAATCTTTATCTTATTGCAATGCACTTTGTATTTGTTCCTAATTTCTTAATTCTTAATTTAATTGAAATTCCTCTCAGAGTGTTATGTTTAAATGTCCTTGTTGCTGTCTTTAGTTGCACAACTAAATTCCTCTGTATTGTATACAATGATACTTTATCATCATAGCTTATTTTACTCTAAAAGCTTATCTTAATCTTATCTTAATGTGCTTCCTTTTGAATTCTGTGTTTTTTCTATGTTTTGATAAGGGTGTCTTATAATAATTGAAAGTGTATGCCATTAAAGAAAAGGCAATTGAATTTAATTTGTGTAATCATCTCAGTTTTATCGTCCTTCATCAGCGACTGTGCTGCTATCTGATCGTTTCTAACCGATGAGGAGTCACCGGTGCAGCTGGCTCTTTTTAGAAATTTAGAGCACTCCTTCCTCTCCATATCAGGGCCAGGTCTCTCTCTCTCTCTCTCTCTCTCTCTCTCTCTCTCTCTCTCTCCCTCCCTCTCTCTCTCTTTTTTTTTATCACACACACCTTCTCCTTCATGAGTCTTAAAAAGTGCTGTAATATTTTGTTCAGCTGTAATATTCAGCTTTTCACAGGACATCCCTCTTGACGCTCTACTCTAATCTAGGTTCAATTCAAATGCTCTTTACACCTTTCCATTGTATTTACCATAGAGCTGAAAAATGACCTGATCCATTCATTGTCAGACATAAGTCTGATAATATATATATAGCATTAACGGTAGCTCCGAGTATTTACAGGCTGTACTTGAAGTACTCAGGAATACATGGAAGTCTCTGGGTAATTATGGTACGGGTAATTAGAATGCTTTAGAAACAGAACTGTGTGTGTATGTGTGTGTATCGGGGGAGGTTGGTAGAGGATGGAGAAAAGAATAAAGGGCACCCTGTCCCCATTTCCTGTGTGTGAAACAGTTCAGAAGACAGATTTGGGCTGTCTGAAGATGAATGTTGGGCTAAGTCCAGAGGAAGAACGCATTAGGAGATTAGACACGCTTTAAAGAACTGGACCTGAAGAAGTCTAGCATGGAAGAGGGACGTCTTTGAAAATGTGGCATGGTGCTGGTGTTGCGTAATAGACATGTCATTTCATAACGAGTTGTGAAAAGGAGACAAAGTAAAAAAAAATCGTTTAATGTATTTGAAAGAGAGAGAAATTTAGAGATCTGATTAAAACACTGAATATAAGAAGGTTTATGATGATTAATGGGAGTTAGGAATGATGGATAGGCTCCAAGTTGTCTCTCAAGTTGATGCATTTAAATATAAGCTTTAAGATTAGAAAGATCATAAAATGCTGTCTTGTAGCTCATGATATGTGTTTCTTTTTCATCTGTTTTGTATCTTAGAGCATAGAAACCTTCATAATCTGATGTCCGTCATGGGGCAGATCCACAAAACACCTTAATCTGATGCATCTTAACTTTTCTGCTTACAAATCAGGAATTGAAATAAAAACGGTTGTTTATAAGAGTAGCTTCTCGACACAGAATTACAAAATCTGTATATAAAAAACAAACAAACTGCTGTTCACAGTAATATACATTTTATTACAATATTATAATAGCTTAGTTACATATAATAAACAGATTTGCAGCATTCCTCACCTTATTAATGATCAATTAAGCAGATTAATAAATAAATGATGATAGTTAAAATAAATACATGAATTGATTAACACTGACTAAAAGCTAAAGCTAGCAGACTCTAGCATGCTACCTGTGTTAAGCCATGCCCCCTTTTTTCCCCCTTCAAAGCCACACGTGATAGTATCGTCAGTCAACACTAGTTAGCGGGAACAACAGAGGAATGATTTATTGAACAATGGACACAGTCTCACACACCAGGATAGGAATGAAACTATGTGTTTCCTATTGGAGAGGGATTATGGTACACTTACATAATGAGTGACAGGGGAACAGCTGAGAATGCACTGTGTCAGGTGGAGAGTTGGCCCTGAGAGTGTTTATTGGTGTATTTACACCCCATCATGCCTCCAGACAGGCCTGTGTGTGTGCATGTGTTTTTCTTGCTCTGTGTGTGTGTGTGTCCCATAAATCTCTATTCATATCCCACATTAGGAGAATTAATTATCCACAAGCCCATTGTCATGCACCATTGTCAATCTTCTAGTCTCCTGATTTTTTCTAACGTGTCCTTTATTTTTTAGTTATTCATTTATTTTTTTCTGTGTGCTCTCAGGATGACACGGTGGTGCTCCAGTGTACAGCGACCGTCCTGAAGGAGCAGATCAAGCTGTGTCTGTCTTGTGAAGGCTTCGGGAACCGATTGTGCTTCCTTGAAACAACTTCTAATGCCCAGGTATCTTCTGGACAATGACAATAGAGTGGTCATGTAGATTCTCAAGAATTTCAACAGTTGCCTAAGGCTTCGTTTGTTTGTCTGGAGGTCACAAGTTTGAATCTGGAAAATGCCACAGCTGTCTATGGGTTGGATTCCTGGGCAGTAGAATTGTCTTAGTTTCTGGGTGGGAGGGAAGGTCTAGGTTTGATCTGTCAATCAGAGCAGTGTTAGACAAATACGTCATGAATCAAAACCAGCATAATTCAATCAATATTTCAGCATCAGCAGTAAACAAAGTGGCACTTCTTATCTTTCAGTCACTGTATATACTTGTATTCGCATTAGATCAATCAACCATAACATTAAAAGCACTGACAGATAAAGTCTATGTGATGGAAGCAAGAAAAATGGGCAAGTGGAAGGATCTGAGCTGCAAGACTAGATGAGCGGGGAAGAGCATCTACAAAATTGCAAACAATTTATAGGAATGGTTTGAGGAACATGACAAAGGTGTTCATTTTGGCCTCCAAATTCCCCAAACCACAATCTGATCGATTGTCTATGGGATGTACTGGACAAGGCCCCACATCTTAACTTACAGGATTTAAAGGATCTGCTGCGAATGTCTTGGTGCCTGATACCACAGCACACCTTCAGAGGTCTTGTGGAGAACATACACTCATGGCTCTGATCTGTTTTGTGGCACAAGGCAGACCTACACAATACTAAGCAGGTGGTTTTAATGTTACAGCTAATCATTGTTTGTTAATCAACAAACATAGGCTGCGAGCTTTAGATGAAAATGGAGTTTTCGACTTCTTGGAGGTCAAAAATGACATAATAAAGTTTTTCCTCTTCAGTGCTAGCTCATATATACAGAACCTTAACCTGAAATTTACACTCTGAAAAAAAGTGAGGCCTGCTAAACTATTTCTCCATTTTTTTTTTTTTCCCAATCACACACTTTATCTGTCTCCTGTCCAGAATGTGCCCCCTGACTTGGCTATCTGCGCCTTCATCCTGGAGCAGTCGCTCTCGGTGCGGGCGCTGCAAGAGATGCTGGCCAACACCATGGAGATGGAGGTAAGATCCTGAGACGATAAGAACAGAGGATTGAGGAATAATAGAGTTAAAGGTAGAGACGGTGAAATGAGATGGTAGCTGAAGTGCTAGGTGACTGTTTAGTAGCATATCTGTGAGCTAAGAAGAGTCTGGTGTCTTATATAGGGTGTAGTTTTGGGTTGCTGTCTTTCTTTTGGTGAATATTTTCATGTCATGAGCCCAGCTTAGTCACAAGAACAGGCAAAAGAAATGATTTTGAGCTATTAAAAAAAAAAACCAACACATTTTGAACTATTAAAATAAAAGGTAAAAATGGTATTTATCTAATTGTGAAGCTTTCTTATTACGAGATAAGCTTTACTAATAATCTAATCAGCTGTTCTTATTTATATTTAATTTTCAATTCATTAATTTTAAGTTCATTTATTTTCTAATCAGAGTTGAACAAAAGGCTGCGTTAGACTATGTGGTGGTGATAAAAAGCTCGTTCTTTTTTATTTTCCTTTGGACAAACCATCTGTAGAGTTTCCACTAGCATAACTTAACTTCATCTGCCTTTTTCTCTCCTCCCCGACATCTCGTCCCTTTCTCTGCCACCCATAGGCAGTCGATTTGGACCAGTGGGTATGTCCTTGCACATATCTCTTGTTTATCTGTCTACCCCAATCTGATCTAAGCACCTCTCCTCCACTCCTTCCTGTCCTTCTTTCCCAGTGTGTCTTGTTTAGATGAAATGAAATGAAATGAAATGGTGCTGCAGTTACTGTCCTTCCCCCTTGAGCCTTCTCCTCCTCTTCAGCTTTGATCACACCTGTTCCTCACGCTTGACTGTGTAGATGGAATCTCATTTGGTATCCAAATGACATTTCTGGACATGAGTTAGTCCTCGAGTAAACATCAGAGAGAGAGCGAGAGAGAGAGAGAGAGAGGTGTACACGCGCACACACACACACACACTCAGAAAAAGAGAGAGAAAGAGAGAGGGGGGAGAGGGAGGTACACACACACACACACACACACACACTGATAGAGAGAGAGAGAGAGAAAATCAAGTGGCTCAAATCCTGGTGGCCAAAAGCTGGAAATCACCTCCCTTTTTAACTTCAGTCTCCCATCACACACGTAACGCTTACCATGGCTGTATTTTTTTCCAAGCTATTTAAGCCTAAAAATATTCAAAGAAAACCCTGAACTTCTTCACACAGTTTGTTTCATAAAGAAACACAGGGTCCTCTTTGGATCTGTGCCTGCCACACCGCCATTTCATGCAGCACCTTCCCCCCTTTTTTACTAACAACCATCCCATCTTTTACTTTTTTCCCATTTACAACAGATTTTCCTTCGCAGTATCATGCTTTTTAATGGTTACTAAATACTAAAACACTCGCCTCATCTTTTCCTCCTTCCTTCTTTTCTTTTTCCTCACTGTTTCATTGCTTCCTCATGACTTCCAGGAAGAGGAAGCCCCCCCATTAACCTTCATTCTCTGTGCACTAATCATCAGATGTAATCTCCCTGTTGTTAAAAAAAAGATAACATTAAGGTTAAAGTACTCTGTATGTCTAATACAGGGGTGGACAAATCATGAATTCATTAGCTTTCCCTATTAAAAAGTGCAAAAAAAGTACAAAAGTGCTTAAGGAATAATCACATTAACGCAGAGTCATATGTTGATGATTATCCTTTTCTTTCAAAGCTCCTAAAATTTCCTCAAAGCAGCAATAGTGAAGTTTTTTTTTTTTTTTTTTTTTAATTAAACTGTGCTTGTTTAACAACAACTAGTTTGATGTTGAAGGTTTAAAACAAGAAAAATTGCTTCATCATGATGTCATAGTCACATGACAATTCCAGTATGGCGGATGTAGCGTGTCCCTACTACCGTTGATCTATATTACATACGTACACCGATCAGCCATAACATTGTGAGCAGTGAGAGGTGAAGTGAATAACACTGATGATCTCATCATGGTACCTGTTAGTGGGTGGGATATATTAGGCAGCAAGTGAACATTTTGTCCTCAAAGTTGATGTGTTAGAAGCAGGAAAAATGGACAAGCGTAAGGATTTGAGCGAGTTTGACGAGGGCCAAATTGTGATGGCTAGACCACTGGATCAGAGCATCTCCAAAACTGCAGCTCTTGTGGGGTGTTCCCGGTTTGCAGTGGTCAGTATCTATCAAAAGTGGTCCAAGGAAGGAACAGTGGTGAACCGGTGACAGGGTCATGTGCGGCCAAGGCTCATTGATGCATGTGGGGAGCAAAGGCTGGCCCTTGTGATCCGATCCAACAGACGAGCTGCTCTTGCTCAAATTGCTGAAGAAGTTAATGCTGGTTCTGATAGAAAGGTGTCAGAATACACAGTGCATGACGGGTCAGGGCTGTTTTGGCTGCAAAAGGGGGAACACCACAATATTAGGCAGATGGTCATAATGTTATGCCTGACCGGTGTATACTGATCAGTATTAACTAATGAATCAAATGCAGTGTCATTAGTAGAATCCATGAAAATGATTGAATCTGTTTAGATCACTCAGACCCCTGTATCGATTTCAGACCATGCTGTAGTTAATCTCCATGTTCAATAATCTTTTTTTTTTTCCAGAGTTGATGAACCTTTTGTCCTCTGCGCAACTATTAACTAATAAATAAATAGCTCTGGTATGAAATCAGATCACGCTGACATGCTGATTTGTCCACTCCTGTCATAAATTAGCTACAGGACTGTATGTAGACATACAGAAGCCTTGGACATTTTTTGGGGATTTGAGTAAACAAATTTACCTGTGACCAAATTTTTTTGGTTCTGTATTTAGAAAAGACGTGTTATTTTAAAGACGATGATAAAGATGTATAAAAAGTCAGCCTTGACAATATGTGGGTATTAATCTGATCAGGAGAGAGAGAGAGAGAGAGAGAGAGAGAGAGAGAGAGAGAGAGAGAGAGAGAGAGATTGGTATTAGCAGGTTCTTACACCTGTCTTTAATAACAAGCAGAGCAGTGAGCCCTGATAATGAGACTAGCATGGCATGTGGAAGTCCCAGCAGGATGGAGGGGTGGTGTTCATGGGGATTGATTCTGACACTGAGGTGCTGAGAGAAAAATTTCCTCTCCGCTAATGTCAACAGATGGTGGCATAACACACTGACCCACACAGGTGGATAAGGTGTGCTTAACCTCAGAGACCTGCAGTGTGCATACCCTCTCTCACCCGAGCCATGCTACTGACACAGGTGACGATGTTTACGGTGATAGTGGCGCTGATGATAATCACTAATAACAATAATCATTGTGTCTTCTCATTCCTAAACCTTAAGGTGAACTGACCACATATCATGACTTGTCACTTCATGGAAGCCTTTCGGTTTGGTGTGACTTTGTTTGACCTTTGTTTGTACTCATGTGTGGTCTTCCTGTGGTACCGTAACTCACTTCCTTCAAGTTTGACAGGAGGTGAAGAGATGCCCAGTCCTCTTTGAGGCGGCTTCTCTTCCTTCTTTTTTTTTTCCCATGATCCTCTGTGATGTGTGTTTTCCATTCTCCTTTCATCGTTTGTCCTGCTACTTATTTCTGTTATTCAATGAGGAATGAAGACGACTTCTGTTTTGAAAGGAGGTTGCTGTGGCATAGAGAGTAAAAACACACACACACACACACACACACACACACACACACACACACACACACAGATCACATAATGTTAGCTGTGCTTACACACTCCTTTCCCAGGTATGAAGGAGAATAAGTGCATGTCTCGGTTTAACTCTTTTCTCTTTTCTCTCCGGATCTCTCCGTCTCCAGTCCTCCCAGGGAGGAGGCCATCGAACGCTGCTGTATGGCCACGCCATCTTGCTGAGACACAGCCACTCTGGCATGGTGAGCCACAAAGCATATGATTTTATTATCGCAGTATTACACTGATCGATATTTTACACTCATTTACGTTTGTCATCATCGTTGCAGTACCTCAGTTGCCTGACCACATCACGTTCGCTCACGGACAAGCTGGCCTTCGATGTGGGCTTGCAGGAGGACTCTACAGGTGAACACACTCAACACTCATGCCTCTGACACTGTTTTTAGTGCAGTTGTGACTTCTGTTTAGAGAAGCTGAGGTTGAGGAACCAGAGACAAAAAGGATGAGAACCATGGAAGTAGGGAATTTGATCGGGTTAAAAGAATGAATGATGAGGGAGTGTTACATTCAACACAGTACATTTCAATACATTTAAATTACACTGCATACACTGTGTCTAACACTGTAGCATCTATCTTATCTATCTATCTATCTATCTATCTATCTATCTATCTATCTATCTATCTATCTATCTATCTATCTATCATTTTATATCTATCTATCTATCTATCTATCTATCTATCTATCTATCATTTTATATTCTAAACTATCTATCTATCTATCTATCTATCTATCTATCTATCTATCATTTTATATCTATCTATC
>JAUCMX010000004.1:27549634-27614634 GCA_033459395.1 Hemibagrus guttatus
AGGACTTAAAATGTCCGGCTTCCTGATCAGTGCCCTGACCGCTGAACTAGTGAGCTGACTGAGACACAGCCTGTGATAAAGCACATATGAATTAATATGTTATTATATAGACATTTCCTGGTGGGTAGGAAGGTGTTGAATGAAGGCAGGTTTCCTATATAAAATAATGCTACTGATTATATAGCTATGACTTTTTCTCCAAATAAGCTGTAAGTAAATACTGTATATTAAAATGATTAAAATATAAGTGTTCAAAATGTGTTGAATGTTGCTCTGAATATTAGTCGCTGTGTTTTTGTGGGTTTTGGGAGGATAAAAGCTGTAGGGCTAAATTGGTCTGTTTGTTTCTTGCCTGTGTGTCATTCCTTTCTGGAAGTAAAAGATGTATTCAGGATGTATTCACTGTGTGTGTGTGTTGTGTGTGTGCGTGTAGGGGGCTGGACTCTCTAAGTGGGAAGAACAGGGCTGCAGGTCCGGTCCCTCTGCCTCTGGATGCAGTGATTCTCCCCCTTCAGGATCTCATCCACTACTTCCGGCCACCTGAGGAGGAGCTGGAGCACGAGGAGAAACAGACGAAACTGCGATCACTGCGCAACCGGCAGAACCTCTTCCAAGAAGAGGTGTGTGTGTGTGTGTGTGTTTTTTTTTTTTTTATACACTGACCAGGCATAACATTATGACCACCTGCCTAATATTGTGTTGGTCCTCCTTTTGCTGCCAAAACAGCCCTGACCCGTCATGCACTGTGTATTCTGACACCTTTCTATCAGAACCAGCATTAACGTCTTCAGCAATCTGAGCAACAGTAGATCTTCTGTTGGATCAGACCACATGGGCCAGCCTTCGCTCCCCACGTGCATCAATGACCCTGTCGCCGGTTCACCCCCGTTCCTTCCTTGGACCACTTTTGATAGATACTGACCACTGCAGACCGGGAACACCCCACAAGAGCAGCAGTTTTGGAGATGCTCTGATCCAGTGTCTAGCCATCACAATTTGGCCCTTGTCAAACTCGCTCAAATTCTTACGCTTGCCCTTTTTTCCCTGCTTCTAACACATCACTTTGAGGCAAAATGTTCACTTGCTGCCTAATATATCCCACCCACTAACAGGTGCCATGATGAGGAGATACTCAGTGTTATTCACTTCACCTGTCACTGCTTAGAATGTTATGCCTGATTGGTGTATGTAATATATGTTGTGTGATATGTTGGAGTTATTCAGAAAACTCCAGAAAAGTTTAAGCTCAAGCTATGTATTGTCCTGATCGAGGGTTTGAACAACCTACGGGAAGAAACTCCTTCATGCTCAGTCACATATACACTTAGTCTGATCCTTTAAAGATTCAGTATATGTATATATGTTTGTATTCTCTGCTGATTGTGCCATAGGGAATGATTACCATTGTGCTGGAGTGTGTGGACCGGCTTAATGTGTACAACACCGCTGCTCACTTCTCGGAGTTCGCTGGGGAAGAAGCAGCCGAATCCTGGAAGGAAATAGTCAACCTTCTCTATGAACTGCTGGGTGAGATCCTGGATTCTGTGCCTTCGCTATCATTTGTGTAGACCAAATAATCGAACACACTTAATTTCTTGTTAAAATATTCTGTACCACAGTGATCCGATTTCCTGAAAACTAATTTCATCTATAATAATAATTTATAATCACACTCTCTGGTGTCACCCAAATGAGGATGAGGTTCCCTTTTGAGTTTGGTTCCTCTTAAGGTTTCTTCCTCTTACCCTCTAAGACCTTTTCTTTTCACAGTCACCTCAGGCTTGCTCACTAGGAAAAAATACAAATAAATTAAATATAAGTCTAAGAATCATCTTGAACTTTCTTGTACTATATTTCTTATGTTCTGTAAAGCTGGCTTTGAAACAATGTCCATTGTTAAAAGCGCTATACAAATAAAATTGAATTGAATTAGAACATAATCAACGTTACAGCACCAACATTATAGCTGTCTAAAACAGCATGCACCATCATTCTGTATACCTCTTCTTGTAGGATTTCTATAACATTCATCTATTCATTCATTCATTCATTTTCTTCCACTTATCCGGAGCCGGGTCGCAGGGGCAGCAGTCTAAGCAGGGCTACCCAGACTTCCCTCTCCCCAGACACTTCCTCCAACTCTTCCGGAGGGACCCCGAGGCGTTCCCAGGCCAGCCGAGAGACATAGTCTCTCCAGCGTGTCCTGGGTCTTCCCCGGGGTCTCTTCCCGGTGGGGCATGCCCGGAACACCTCCCCAGGGAGACGTCCCGGAGGCATCTGAAACAGATGCCCGAGCCACCCCAACTGTGACGGGTGACAGAGCTCCTTACCCTATCTCTAAGGGAGCGCCCCGCCACCCTACGGAGGAAGCTCATTTCGGCCGCTTGTATCCGGGATCTTATCCTTTTGGTCATGACCCTGAGCTTATGACCATAGGTGAGAGTAGGAACGTAGATTGACTGGTAAATCGAGAGCTTCGCCTTCTGGCTCAGCTCCTTCTTCACCACAACAGACCGGTACATAGACCGCATTACTGCTGCCGCTGCACCGATCCGTCTGTCAATCTCACGATCCATCCTTCCCTCACTCGTAAACAAGACCCCGAGATACCTAAACTCCTCCACTTGAGGAAGAAACTTCCCTCCAACCTGGAGGGTGCAAGCCACCTTTTTCCGGTCGTTTTTATGTTTCTATAATAAACGTTCCTATCTGTTATGCAGCCTCGCTCATCAGAGGGAACCGTGCTAACTGTGCTCTGTTCTGTGATAATCTGGACTGGCTGGTCACTAAACTGGACCGTCTGGAAGCCTCGTCAGGTATGCCGCTCTCTGCTGGCTTGCTCTTATGCATCATAGGAATGATCTTATACCATCTGGGGCTACTCACTTTTGCATTTTGTTGCTTCCTGTGTTCAGGCATTCTGGAGGTGTTGTACTGCATTTTAATTGAAAGCCCTGAAGTTCTGAACATCATCCAGGAGAACCACATCAAGTCTATTATCTCTCTTCTGGACAAGCACGGACGCAATCACAAGGTCCACTAGTCACGAATCGCTTGCATGCTTGTCATTACTAACACAGAGTCTTAACTGCATTTAAATAAACATGGCTTAGTTGTGATTAGTGGTTAGAAGGTTGTATGAAGGTTGTGATTAGTTAGTTGGTGTTGCTTTTGTTCAATTGAACTAAATATTAGAAACTTTCAAGACACCAGGATCTTCAGTTTAAAAAGTTACATAAAGATAAACATGCACACACACACACATTGACATCATCGTTTAATCACATTAGGTATTGGACGTGCTGCGCTCTCTGTGTGTGTGCAATGGCGTGGCTGTGAGGTCCAACCAGAACCTCATCACAGAAAATCTGCTTCCACGTCGTGACCTTCTGCTCCAAACCAACATCGTGAATTATTGTTCAAGGTAAAATGCCATGTCTTTTACTTGTTGTTGTTCTTCCAACATAAAGTTGTTTGAAACTGTTGCTAGATTCCAACAGAATTATGCCATGGCAAGGTAGAGGGCAAATAATGGGCAAAAACACGTCATCTGGAGTTGGGGGGTTTTGTTTCTGTGCTTTGTGTGTGGAGTTTGGAAGTTGTCCCAGTGCTTCAGGGGTTTCCTCTGAGTTCCCTGGTTTCCTCCCCAGTCCAAAGACATGCTTTGTAGGCTGATAGGCATCTCAAATGGTCTGAAGGGTGTGTATATGTGTAATTGTGCTCTGACACCCTGTCCAGAGGAACCCACTGATATGAGTATTCAAAAGATTAAAACTTTTTCCCCCCTCACAGTGTTAGACCCAATATCTTCCTGGGAACATGTGAGGGCTCAACACAGTATAAGAAGTGGTACTACGAGATGATTGTGGACTACGTGGAGCCATTTGTCACGGCTCAGGCTAGTCATTTGCGTGTTGGCTGGGCGCTAACAGAAGGATACAGTCCCTATCCTGGAGGAGGAGAAGGCTGGGGAGGCAATGGAGTTGGCGATGATCTCTACTCCTACGGATATGATGGACTTCACCTGTGGTCAGGTGAGTGTAAATGACCTGAAGGTTCCTCTGATATCCCTGTGGATTGCTCCTCGCAGTTTGAGTTGATGAATAGTTTTAAACGGAATATAAATCTTCTTGCTCTTAGGTCATGTGGCTCGTCAGGTGGCGTCACCCAATCAGCACGTCCTGGCAGCTGATGATGTCGTAAGCTGCTGTCTGGATCTGAGCGTGCCCAGTATCTCTTTCCGTATCAATGGGCATCCTGTTCAGGGCATGTTTGAGAATTTCAACTTGGATGGACTTTTCTTTCCTGTTATTAGCTTCTCCGCTGGGGTCAAGTAAGAAATTTCTTCTCAACTTTTTACTATTTTGTGATAAATTGTAATTTTTTCAAAATTGATTTAATTTTCACTCTTAAACTGGAGCATGTTCCAACCTTTGTTAACTTTCCTAGAGCTCGTTTTCTTTTGGGTGGCCGTCACGGTGAGTTTAAGTTCCTTCCTCCACCTGGTTATGCTCCGTGCTACGAAGCTCTCCTGCCCAGAGAGAGGATGCGTATCGAGCCCGTTAAAGAGTACATGCATGATGTTAATGGATTCCGAAACCTCTTGGGTCCTATGCAGTCCCTCACACACACCTCATTCACACCTTGTCCTGTGGACACTGCTCAGGTGCTTCACCCACACTTCATCCATCTCTCCTTCTCTATATCAAATATTCATTACTCTACACATTTCTCAGAATTTTCATTAAACAGTTTTTCTGCATGTGCGTTTGGGTAGATCGTCTTGCCCCCTCACTTGGAGCGTATCAGAGAAAAACTGGCTGAAAATATCCATGAGCTGTGGGCTGTCACTCGCATCGAGCAAGGATGGACCTATGGTCCAGTAAGTAACGTTCTTTCTTGCCTTCGTATCCTACGTTCACATCTATACATTTATACATCGTCTTCTCTTTCCGTCAGTTCCGTGATGATAATAAAAAACTGCACCCGTGCCTGGTGGACTTCCAGAGCCTTCCAGAACCTGAGAGGAACTATAACTTGCAGATGTCTGGAGAAACTTTAAAGTGAAGCATCATTTTTACTTCCTTTCCACTCAACAATCTCAATCTTCTCTCATTTTTTAAATGTTTATGATTTGTTTCTACTCAGTTGCTCACACATGATTTCTTTTTGCTGTGAAGGACGCTCCTGGCTCTGGGATGCCATGTGGGTATGGGAGATGAGAAAGCAGAAGAAAATCTCAAGAAGATCAAGCTGCCCAAAACGTATGACGTGAAGAATTATTAGACATGGCACACACTTAGTAGGCTGGGGAGAAACAGAAATACTTATGAAACATTACACATTCTACAAAAAGCTCGAGTGTCTACTTTTATATAAGTTTCATATTAACCACCACTGTGGAGTGGGTCAAGACAAAGACATTCGTTGCTGATTGAATGGACATAACAAAACAGGAGAAAATTCATTTTTAATTAGTCAACACTTCCAAAAAGTCTGATGATCACTTAGCAGGAATTTACAAATCTTTAAGCAGGTTAACTGTTTTTTTTTTATTTTTTTATTGTGTTTGTTAAATTGGCTTCTTATTCACCATGATCTTTGTCGGAAGATAGCTACACAAAAGTAAAATAAATAAATAAATAAATATTTTTTTATAAAAATCTTCATTTAATAAAAAAGTGTTAGACGTTGTTGTTATATGGAGAAAAACAAATCCAGTGAATACTTTTTGTAAATAATTTTTTTGCACTTCTTCAACTATGTTGCCGTTTCTATAGCAACAGCTCATTGGCTTGTATAGCAGATGTTCACTCTAATAAACAGTATTCTTCTTATTAAATACGAACTCTTTCCCTGTGTCCCTGGAAATCAATGAAAAAAAATGCAAGTGTAGTAAATGAGGTGTATGAATTTCTGTGTAAATAAAACAAAGCATGTTTCTGTCCTTTTATTGCCTCTTCCTATGTTTCTGTCAGGTATGTGATGAGCAGCGGGTACAAGCCAGCGCCTCTGGATCTCAGCCACGTGAAACTGACTCCCAACCAGAACCAGCTGGTAGAGAAGCTGGCAGAAAACGGGCACAATGTGTGGGCACGAGACCGTGTGAGGCAGGGCTGGACTTACAGCATCGTGCAGGTATTATTCAGGGATACAATCTTCTGATGTGTCTAATGCACCATGTACTACTGTTTTTTTTGTTTTTTTTTAAGGTACCAAATCTTCTACTGTTTATTTGGTTAGTTAGTTGACATACAGATGTCAGAAATTATTAATTACTTATGGTTGATGTGGGAAAAGTCTCGCCCTTACTTACACACTCTTATTCTTAGGACATTTTGAATAAACGTAATCCTCGTCTGGTACCGTACGTCTTGCTGGATGAAAAAACCAAGAAAACTAACAGAGACAGTGTGAACAATGCTGTACGCACACTTATCGGCTATGGATACAACATCGAGCCACCAGACCAGGAGAGTAGTAAGTATTGATAAAATGAATGGAATATTATTTGAGTTTTTTAGACCTAAAATAGAAGCAGTAAAATGGGCAGTGGTAGCACAAGTGGTTAAGGTTTTGGTTTGTTGATCGAAGGATGGGGGTTCAAGCCCCAGCACCACCAAGCTCCACTGTTGAGCAAGGCCCCCTTGAGGGCAGAGTCAGCTATGATACAATGCCCCTAGAGCAGAGAGGGTTGAGGGCCTTGCTCAAATAGTGGCAGCTTGGCAGTGCTTGGGCTTGAACACCGACCTACTGATCAACAGCCTAGACCCTTAATTTCTTGAGCTACCACTTCAGACTCCCTGTGACAATGTGTAGGATTAGTGGTACAGAAAATGGATGGATAGAGCTTTTAATAAGTGTTCAGTTGGAGATAGATTCAGTTGGAACTGTTGGAACTGGAATCGGGTTAGCTTAGTGGTTGAACCACTGATAGGAAGGTTGTGAGTTTGAATCCCAGGTCCGTCAATCTGCAACTGCTGGGCCCCTGAGCAAGGCCCTAGGGTTAGGGTTAGTTAACCCTAGGGTAATTGCTCAGTTTTATAAAATAAGATAAAAATGTAAGTGGCTCTGGATAAGGGTGTCTTCCAAATGCCAGAAATGTAAAATTAGTTGATTTCAAGACCTTAGTGTGTAAAACTGTACAAAAATAATCCACTTGTTCTCTTGTTGTCTATCCTGGCCTTGACCTTAACTCCCTGTTTCTCATTCCTCCAGGCGGCCACTCGTTGGAAAGCGGGCGAGGGGATAAGGTGCGAATCTTCAGGGCGGAAAAGCAGTATGCTGTGACCTCAGGGAAATGGTACTTTGAGTTTGAGGCAGTGACGACGGGAGAGATGAGGGTGGGCTGGGCTCGACCGAACGTGCGTGCAGGCACCGATCTCGGAGCTGACGAACTGGCTTACGTCTTTAACGGAAACAGGGTAAGTCATGGTTTACCTCATGGCTTTTGTCTTTGCTCCATGGGGATATGAACACTTCCTAATAGTATGTAGATGACCATAGATTATAACAGGTCATTCTAATTACACCACATTCCTGATGAGTGTCTACAAACACTTAAAAAGCTTGATGTCTTTCATTAATACATTTTTAAAATGTTGGCACTATGGAATAAGAGTAATACAACACATTGGGCCATGTTGTTATTGGAAAAAAATCAGCTCAGTGGTAATTGCTTTGTACTGAGTGAAACCTTTCTGGATGATCAGAACACATCGTACATCATTTCACATGAAGTAAGACTACTGGAGAATCAGGATTAGCCATTAATTTTTAGACATAAGCTGAAATTAGCTGACTTTTATACTCAGGTAGACATGCAAAGAACACCCTCAAGATCCTGTTTAGATAATGCTCAGGGTTGAAACAAGAGAAAAACAAAGGCATGTACACCAATCAGGCATAACATTATGACCACCTGCCTAATACTGTACCCGTCGAGGCATGGACTCCACTAGAACCCTGAAGGTGTGCTGTGGTATCTGAGATGTTAGCAGCAGATCCTTTAAGTCCTGAAAGTTGCGAGGTGGGGCCCTTGGAGGCCTTAAAGGATAATTACAAGACTTAAAGAATGCTTTTGTTAGATACTGACCACTGCAGACCGGGAACACCCCACAAGAGCTGCAGTTTTGGAAATGCTCTGATCCAGTCGTCTAGACATCACAATTTGGCCCTTGTCAAACTGGCTCAAACCCTTACGCTTGCCAATTTCAACTTTGAGGACAAAATGTCCACTTGTTGCCTAATATATCCCACCCACTAACAGGTGCCATGATGAGGAGATAATCAGTGTTATTCACTTCACCTGTCAGTGCTCATAATGTTATGCCTGATCGGTGTATGTTGATGTTCTCCATCTGCTTCCTTTTCGGGGTCACCACAGTGGATTTGATTTTGACACAAGTTTTACAACACTCCTATTTTATCCAGACTTGGGATTGACTGGTTGGCTGGATTGGTTACCTGCCTGGGATTCGAACCTGGGCTGCGACAGTAAGAGCACATGATCCTGTCTCTGGACCACCAGGAATAATCAGAGCATAAATAACTGACTTATAATCATGGGAAAAATTTAAATAAATAACTAAATTCCACAAATGCTATCATTGATAATGTTCCTGTAACAGCAGGCCACATCATGATTTATTAATCTCGTTAATACACTTGCTGTGCTCAGGTCTACGCCTGATAAGTGACCATTACTTTGAAAAGCTCAGAAAAGAGAATAATAAGTGTAATATTGGTTAGCAGTGTTAATTTTGACAACCGTTTTTGATTTAGTCTTAGTGTTTATCTTCAGATGAAAATGGTTATTAGTCTTAGTCACATTTTAGTCATTTTAGTCTTTCTTAGTTTTAGTCGACAAAAAGTCATTGCATTTTTGTCAAGTTTTAGTCATTAGTTTTAGTCTATAACTTAATTGTAGATTTTATATTTTATATATTCTTTTTGCCTTATTTCCCTCTTCCTTCTCACTTCTTATTTCTCGAGGTCACAACAATCGTGTAAGCGTTTCACTGCATATCGTACTGTGTATAGTTGTGTATGTGACAAATAAAATTTGAATTTGATTTAGTCATTAGTTTTAGTCAAACTGCAGTTACCAGCTTTAATTTTGTTAATTTTCTATGTAATACTTAGACAAAAATAGTCATTATAATTTTTCTCTCTTTAGACCAATTAAGCTTATGAGAAATTTGAATCAAGATAAGCTGTATTGACACTGCACTGACACTACACACTGCACTGCAGCTCTACATATCCCTTTTTCTTAGCTGGATATCAGCCTGCTGTGCTGCCCTTGCTAATTTATAAGGTAGGATCATACATTAAGGATAGGTTGTGATAGGAAAATATCAGCGAGAATCAAGGGGAAGGTGTACAGGACAGTGGTGAGACCGGCCATGCTGTATGGTTTAGAGACAGTGTCACTGAGGAAGAGACAGGAGGCAGAGCTAGAGGTAGCAGAGCTGAAGATGTTGAGGTTCTCTTTGGGAGTGACAAGATTGGACAGGATTAGGAATGAGTACATCAGAGGGACAGCTCATGTTGGACGTTTGGGGGACAAAGTTAGGTAGGCCAGATTAAGATGGTTTGGACATGTTCAGAGGAGGGAGAGTGAGTATATTGGTAGGAGAATGTTGGACATGGAGCTGCCAGGCAGGAGGCAAAGAGGAAGGCCAAAGAGGAGGTATATGGATGTAATTAATGAGGATATGAAGCTAGTGGGTGCAAATGTTGAGGATGCAGAAGATAGGGAGAGGTGGAGAGAGATGATTCGCTGTAGCGACCTCTGAAGGGAAAAGCCAAAAGGAGAAGATGATACATTAAGGATAGGTAAAAGTGGTCTATAGTTCAAGTATCAAGTAAAAGCCAAAAATGTTTTCTTTAGCTGTTATGGAAAAACAGCATTTATTTTCTGAAACTTCAAATAAATGTGCAATAAACAGACGGATGTTCGAAAGCAGCTGAACATATATTACTAACATACCTTTGTCTGCCAACTGTCATGGTTGGCAAAGTTCCCTGTTGGGCCACTAGGGGGCTTCTAGCAGGGGTTTTGTTTCTCTTGTTTTGTTTTGACATTTTAGCCCCGCCTGTTCCCGCCTCTGTTCACCTGTTCCTTGTGTTCCTTTGATTATTACCCTTATTTATATTGGTTGTTGTGCCTGTGTTTGTTGCTAGTACTCGTGTTTAATGTGAGTCTTTGTGTTGTGTTTGGTTTTTCCCTTCGTGTTCCTATGTTTGAGTGTTCTTATTTTGGAATAAACCCCTGTTTTGCGTCTATCCCCGCGTATGGGTCTACTCTTTCTCGCCTGGTACCACCGGTACGTGACACCAACAGTATTTACTGTATAATAACCAGGATCACACACTTACCAACTTTGTAATAGTCGCAGAGGACATACACTAAACGAATGAGGATCGCACACTAGCAGATCTGATTACAACAAACTAGAGCATAAACGTGTGCCTTGTTGCTAGGAGACGCATGACAGATGAAAACAATATGTGTTCTAAAATCGGCTCAAAACATGAGCAAACATGTTTCATATCCTCCGACTGGATGAAATCTATAGTCTGTTACTATCATACACTACTCCATTTTTTATGAAATCTGTCAACTTCTCCAGAATGTAAATAGGGAACAAATTGGGGCAAAAACCATGTAGTGTATTCCAGCCTTAAGCATACGTTCAGGGCCAATAACTTAAGCAACTTTTAAATCCATCTGTCATTTTAGAAACAGCTTGCTATCTGCATGCTATTAAGTTAGTACAACAAATAGACTATGGCCTAAATAATCTTGCTACATCACATGATACAGATTTCATTAGAAACAGAACTGAATGCTGCAGAAAAGCCGAACTGTTGTACAATATATAATGAAGCATTGTACATTTATGAAAGTCTAGCTCAGAACTATGCAGTCAGGCTAGCTAACTGACGTTAGTTAACAGAAAGCTAAAACGTAAAAACATAAAACTTGCTAGCGAATTTCCCTGTGGACACATCCAGTAACACTGACCTAATGTTAAGAGAAAGTACTTAAATAAGACTAAATAGTTGACTTTCGGTGACAGAATCTGCATAAATAGCAGGGTGTCGCACCTTCAGATGCCTCTTAAGATTTGTGGTATTCTTTCCGCCTATTTTATAGCCACAGGGCTTCTCTCCGTTTTCTGTGACAGCGCACAAGATTTTTTTTTTTCAGAGGAATTATAACAGAAATGCTTCCATATATCAGTTCTTCGTTTTCTTCCTAAAGCTTCCTGTGCTGAGGCCACTGCAGCTCACCAGGTCAGTTGGAGTTTATATAGCCTACCCGCTAACTGTCTGAGATGGAAACGCCCCTTATCCAGTCCAGTGACAGGGACACACATTTTTAAAGACAGCTGATACAAAGAGATCATTTATTTTGAATGTCCGATACTCCTAAAAAAAAGCATTTTAGTCCAGTCTCGTCTCGTTAACAAAGAAACATCTTAAATTTCGTCATAGTTTTTATCATCAGATATTAGTTTCGTCTTAGTCTCGTCTCGTCTTAGTAACAGAAAAAATGGTCGTTAACGAATATTTTTTGTCATTGTCTTCTTTAACGAAATTAACACTGTTGGTTAGAAGGATGTAATGAAATGAATTAGATAAGTAGAGTTTGTATTGTTCCACCATGTAAACCCAGTGTCTGTCAATAGTTATCTAAATTGTGATGATGGACACATGAGAGTTCTAGCTGCTGAAAAAGACAGCAGTATTTATGTATTAAAGTTGTATCGTTTTCCTTCTCAGGCTCAGCGCTGGCACATTGGAAACGAGCCGTTCGGTCGGCAGTGGCAATCAGGTGACGTGGTGGGCTGCATGATTGATCTGGTAGAGATGAACATTATGTTTACTCTGAACGGAGAGATGCTGATCAGTGACTCTGGATCTGAGATGGCCTTCAAGGACATTGAGATTGGAGATGGTGAGCTGGACCAAGATAACAGGGATGGGAAGGGAAGATACATCAGCATTAGTTATCCTTCTTGTTGTGTTTTTTTTTTGGTAAAATTCTTTTAATCACTTTCTAACATGTGTCCTATTGGCATCTTAGTGGATTTTCTCAAATGTAGCATTTATTTATAATTATACAACACAGTGGAGGCAAGTTCTTAAGGTGAAAATATGTATTGCAAAATGAAGTTTTCCATAAGAAATAATGTAAATGCAGATAATCCGTTCCAGCCACCCAAAAATATTACCAATATGACCAGTACGAAGCGTATCTAAACTGTTTGGCTGCTTACAAAGAACTGACCCAAGCCAAGCATTCCATGTCAAGCTTGGGCTAAAAATAGAACAGACCACCCACACCACCAATCTGTCAATAAAAAACGCCGAAAAATCAGCTAGCTTTTGAACGCATGCCGAAGGCAACGTTGGTACTGTACTTGTTTTTTGCTGAATCTCAGCTCATCAATCTAATCCTTTCCTCCTCAAATGTCTTGTTCCTCATCTGTCAGGTTTCATCCCCGTGTGTGCACTGGGCCTCTCTCAGATGGGTCGCATCAACCTGGGCCAGAATGTAAGCAGTCTGCGTTATTTTGCCATTTGTGGTCTGCAGGAAGGATTTGAACCTTTCGCCATCAACATGAAGAGAGACATCACCATGTGGTTCAGCAAGAGTCTGCCCCAGTTCATCCCAGTGCCTACTAACCACACTCACATTGAGGTCTTGACTTTCATTTCTGATAAAATGTTATAAATATCAAATGGAATGGAAATGTCTAGATATCAAAATGCCTATAAATAAGTTTAATAATTGTAATTGGTCTCATTGGAATCTGCTAATAAGAAATATTAGATAAACTGGACTATTCAATTTAGACTCTTAACTATGCAAGATATTTGCACTTGCTAAGATGTCATTTTTTGCCGTTAGCTAGCTAGCTAGTCATGCTGCCAAGTAAGAGTCAGCTGCTTGCTAGCCATAAATAAACAATAAATAAGAAAGTTATCAAGAGGCAGATTTACACAGGTAAACTTAGAGTTTTCAGGTGTGCTAATTTTTTGATTAGCTAGCTAGATATCTGTGTTTTCTAAAGCAGGAAGCTGTTGTGTTGTGCGAGTTTTTTATACAGTTTGTATGCTATAACTTTCTTTCTAAAGCCAGGTTTCTAAAGTTATATGCTATCTCCTTAATTGATGTCATACGAGTGTGTGTGTGTGTGTGGGGGTGCGTGTGTGTGCGTGTGTGTGCGTGTGTGTATAGTTGTATAAACTTCCACTACACTGGATCGTAAGATTGTTTTAAACATTTTTGCCTGAAATGTTTCGATTTCCCAGGTGTTTCGTGTGGATGGCACGGTGGACAGCGCCCCCTGTCTGAAACTCACCCACAAGACCTTTGGGTCCCAGAATGCCAACACAGACATGCTGTTCCTGAGATTAAGCATACCTATCGAGTTCCACGAGACTTTTAAAGTCCAGGCAGGCACCACGCCCCTGACACGGACCCTAACCATACCGGAGGACGAGGTGCTGGAGGTGGATCCTGACTCTGAATACGAAGTGCTGAAAAAGTCAGCCAGCAAGAAGGAGCAGGAGGAGAAGGAGAAGGAGCAGTCTGTGCCTAGAGACATAACCAGTATCAAGGAGAACGACAAGGACGCTGCTTCAGAAAAAGGCAAAAAGAAAGGGTGAGGATAAACTGGTGATTCAGAATGCTCTTTTATGCAGAGCCAGATTTAGACTTTGCTGTAACACAAGAATTTCCCTAATGGGATTAGGCAATGGCAGTTGTCTCAATACCTTTGGCATATAGTATCTATCTATCTATCTATCTATCTATCTATCTATCTATCTATCTATCTATCTATCTATCTATCTATCTATCTATCTATCGGGAAATTGTATCGTCTTCTTCTTCTTTCGGCTTTTCCCTTCAGGGGTCGCCACAGTGAATCATCTCTCTCCACCTATCCCTATCTTCTGCATCCTCAACACTTGCACCCACTAGCTTCATATCCTCATTAATTCCATCCATATACCTCCTCTTTGGACTTCCTCTTTGCCTCCTGCCTGGCAGCTCCATGTCCAACATTCTCCTACCAATATACTCACTCTCCCTCCTCTGAACATGTCCAAACCATCTTAATCTGGCCTCCCTAACTTTGTCCCCCAAACGTCCAACATGAGCTGTCCCTCTGATGTACTCGTTCCTAATCCTGTCCAATCTTGTCACTCCCAAAGAGAACCTCAACATCTTCAGCTCTGCTACCTCTAGCTCTGACTCCTGTCTCTTCCTCAGCGACACTGTCTCTAAACCATACAGCATGGCCGGTCTCACCACTGTCCTGTACACCTTCCCCTTTATTCTCACTGATATTTTCCTATCACACAGAACTCCCGACACCTTTCTCCACCCATTCCAACCTGCCTGCACTCGCTTCTTTACCTCTTTCCCACACTCTCCATTACTCTGGACTGTTGACCCCAAGTACTTAAACTCTTGTACTTTCTTCCCCTCTTCACCCTGTAACCTTACTGTTCCACTTCCCTCCCTTTCATTCACACACATGTACTCAGTCTTACTACGACTGACTTTCATTCCTCTTCTCTCCAGCGCAAACCTCCACCTCTCCAGGTTTTCATCCACCTGCTCCCTGCTCTCACTACAGATATCTATGTAATCTGCAAACATCATTGTCCAAAGAGACTACTGTCTGACCTCCTCTGACAACTGGTCCATCACCATAACAAACAGGAAGGGGCTCAGAGCCGATCCCTGATGCAGTCCCACCTCCACTGTCCTGCTCCTCTCATACATGTCCTGCACCACTCTGACATACTTCTCTGCTACTCCTGACTTCCTCATACAGTACTACAGCTCTCATCTTGGCACCCTGTCATACGCTTTCTGACCATCCCTATACTTCTCCATCAAAATTCTCAGAGCCAAAATTGCATCTGTTGTGCTTTTTCTGGGCATGAAGCCATACTGCTGCTCACAAATTTCCACTACCTTCCTTAACCTAGCTTCCACTACTCTTTCCCATAGCTTCACTGTATGGCTCTTCAATTTTATCCCCCTATAGTTGCTGCAACTCTGCACGTCACCCTTATTCTTAAAGATCGGCACTAACACACTTCTTCTCCATTCCTCAGGCATCCTCTCACTCTCTAAAACCCTGTTGAACAAACTAGTTAACAATTCCACTGCTGCCTCTCCCAGACACTTCCAGACCTCCAATGGGATGTCGTCAGGACCAACTACCTTTCCACTTTTCATCCTCTTCAGAGCTTTCCTGACTTCCATCCTTTCTAATCTTATCTACTTTCTGTTCCACAGAGTTCACCCATTCTACTCTTTTTTCCCTCTCATTTTCCTCATTCATCAGCTCCTCAAAGTACTCCTTCCATCTCCTCTGTACACTCTCGTCACTTGTGAGCACCCTTCCATCTCTATCCTTAATAAATCTAACTTGCTGCACATCCTTCCCATCTCGATCCCTCTGCCTAGCTGACCAGTACAAGTCCTTCTGTCCTTCTCTAGTGTCTAACCTAGTGTACAACTCATCATATGCCTCCTGCTTGGCCTTAGACACCTCCCTCTTCACTCTGCGCTGTAACTCCTTGTATTCCGGTCTATTCCATTCAGTCCTGTCCATGTCCCACTTCTTCTTGGCTAACCTCTTCCTCTGGATACTATCCTGAACTTCCTCATTCCACCACCAAGTCTCCTTATCCTCTTTCCTCCTTCCAGATGACACAGCCAGAACCTTTTCCCTGTCTCCCTTCTCACTTCTGCTGTAGTTTCCCAGTCATCTGGCAGCACTACCTGACCACCCAGGGCCTGCCTCAACTTCTGTATAAATTCCTCACAACATTCCTTTTTCCGCTTCCACCACTTGGTTTTCTTCTCTATCTCTATCTTTGACCTCTTCTTCTTGCAGACCATCAAAGTCATCCTACACACCAGCATCCTATGCTGTCTGGCTACACTCTCTCCCACTACCACTTTACAGTCACTAATCTCTTTCAGATTGCCTCTTCTACATAGGATGTAGTCTACCTGTGTTCTCCTACGTCCACTCTTGTAAGTCACTCTATGCTCCTCCCTCTTCTGGAAATAAGTGTTAACCACAGCCATGTCCATCCTCTTAGCAAAGTCCACTAACATCTGTCCTTCAAGGTTCCTTTCCTTAACTCCAAACTTGCCCATCACCTCCTCCTCACCTCTGTTCCCCTCACCAACATGTCCATTAAAATCCGCTCCTATCACCACTTTCTCACCCGTGGGAATACTCTCCATCACCTCATCTAATTCACTCCAGAATCTCTCTTTCTCCTCTAACTCACAACCTACCTGTGGGGCATAACCACTAACAACATTCAACATCACCCCTTCAATCTCTAATTTCAGACTCATCACCCTGTCTGACACTCCCCTTCACCTCCAGAACTTTCCCTTCACAAACTCCTCCTTCAGGACCACACCTACCCCATTTCTCTTACTATCCACACCATAATAAAACAGCTTGAATCCTGCTCCTATACTACGAGCCTTGCTACCCTTCCACCTGGTCTCCTGTACACACAGTATATCCACCTTCCTTCTCTCCATCATATCAGCCAGCTCTCTACCTTTCCCTGTCATAGTACCAACATTCAGAGTTCCTATTTTCAGTTCTACACTCTTACCTTTCCTCTTCTCTCTCTGTCTACACACTCTCCTCCGTCCTCTACTTCTTCAACCAACAGTAGCCCAATTTCCACCGGTAGGTCACTGGACTGTGACCCCCATGGCTAGATTTACGATAAATGGAATAGAAATTTAGTTTCAAATCTCAGCAGGAGCATATTCTTTTACATTTATACCCATAAGAATTAAAACAATTTTTTCAATTTTATTTGTCACATACACAATGTGTGATTGGTGAAATATTTTTCTTATCTCACTCGCTTGAAGCGGTAATCAAACCCAGCTCTCCATGATAGTTGTGAGCACTTGTGTACAGTTTATCTGACCCACAAGCATGATAAATTAACAGCACTACATTATTGTTTCTTTTTTTAACTGAAACAAGACTTAAACAGAACGCTGGCCAAATACAACGTGAATAACAAAATGTAATGATAGCATGGGAGCCTGGAAACATAACGGCGTCTGACCTAACAACAAACAAAAAAACACAAAAACAACGACTGTGTTGATATATATTGGACAACACATTAGGGTAAATGGGGAACAGTTAAGACTATGGGAAGGCGGAACAGTAGGAAGGCCATGGCACTACACGTGGGGAATACACAAACAAAAAGTAGGCTTTGATGAATTGCCTGTCAGTACCCCTTCTAGTGGTCTAGCAGGGATCTGTTCCGGTAGCTCCTGACACTGTGGAAGTTTATCAAAAGAACATCATTGAGTTAATATCTGCTCATCCTCAGGTTCCTGTTTAAAGCTAAGAAGGCAGCCCTGACCACTCCTCCTCCTCCTCCCCCTGTTATGCCGCGCCTGGTAGAGGACGTAGTCCCGGATGATCGTGATGACCCTGAGATCATTCTCAATACCACTACGGTGAGCATTTCAAACACGTACAATGAATGGTTATTTGTTTGTTGAAAATGAAAGTCAAATAAAATCATCGACAAAATTCTTTTTACATTTTTTGGGAAATATTCCTAAGCATTCCTAAGCAATATTCCTAACCTCACAAACAAAAGGTTGTGTCTTTCCACAAATCTCTATATTGCTATAGGAGTATAATCGTAATTTAATAGATTTTAGAATAGATAATCTGATAATAAGAAATATTAGATTTCCTTTTTTTTTTCCATTAAAAAAGTCAGCTAGCTAGTAATTCTGCCAGACAAGAATACGAGCTAACACTAGTAACTAAGAAAGTTAGCAAGAGTGAATTTATATTTCAGCCACAATTTGCACTTTCTTTTGCCATTTATCAAAAAATCCAATCACATTTCAAAACATCTTGATGCAAAATCTTCTGGGCCATATTTAATAAAATATGCTATAATATCATATAATATATTCCCTTAACTGAAGCCATACTAATTAGATTCATCCTTTAAAATCTCTCTCTTTCTGTCTCTCTCTCCAGTATTACTACTCAGTGCGGATTTTTGCCGGTCAGGAGCCCGGTGGTGTTTGGGTAGGTTGGGTCACCCCAGATTACCACCAATATGACCCTAGCTTTGATCTCTTCAAAGTTCGCACTGTCACAGTGACTGTAGGTGATGACAAGGGCAACATTCATGACAGGTGAGGACTGACAGCAGGTGGTTTGTACATCTTACAGGGGCTTTTGGCATCGAAAACAGTTCAGTTATCCAAAAAAGGTGCCCATTACAATAAAAGATTAGAGTTTTGAAATGAATGGGTACTCAAGATATCTTACATTTTTCAGTATTTGACACAAGAAATATTCTGTTGTTTTTTTAAATGTTGTTTTATGTTCATTACTTTCACATCAGCATCAAGAGGAGCAACTGCTACATGGTGTGGGGAGGCGACTTAATCAGCGGTTCTCAGCAGCGCTTCAGCCAAGAGGATCTGGTGGTTGGCTGTTTGGTTGACTTGGCCACCGGTCTTATGACTTTCATGGCCAATGGGAAGGAAATCAACACCTTTTACCAGGTGAAATAGAAGCTTCTAGTTCTTTTGAAGCGAGTGTTTAAGTGAGAGCTTGTGGATTTCGTTTCTTGCTGTTATATGTGACATTGATGACTTCTGGTAAAGAAACTATAATGTTATCTATCTTATTAGATTTAACACTACTAGACATCGTAAACTGACTAAGATAGCTTGAAAAATTTGCCATTCTTTTCGATCAATTTTCCAGGACTTTTTTCCAGAACATCCAGGAACAGTAAGAACAACTAGTTACAGCACAGCTGCTGGCATTAGCATTACCATTTATCTAAAATATAATTGCAAACATCAGTGAATGTTAGCCTTCCCTTAGCTGATATTCCATATACGTGGCTTTTTCAGGTCTTTTCCAAAATTTCGCTAATATCCCCAGGACATTTGATAAATTGTCTCCTTCTCCGAGATCTTTCCATAACTGTAAACTGATCCAAAGTGTTGTGTTGTTGCATATAACAACATACAAAATGTGCGATTTTGATTTCTCTCTCAGGTGGAACCCAACACCAAGCTTTTCCCTGCCGTGTTTGTTCAGCCCTTCAGCCAGAACATGCTGCAGTTTGAGCTGGGAAAACTGAAGGTTAGACCTATTCCTCATCCTCTTCCTTCTAGCACTGCTCTCTATTCTCTCATCCATTATATAATGCACTGGTTATTTAGTGCACAAAAAAAGATCTTTTTCACTCTGCTGTTATGCGTCAGTTCTTTACTCACTGTTGAACTGATGAACCTGTTGAACACATAATCGTTACACAAGTCAGTCTCCTTGGCTTGGCTTTTACTAGTTTTAAAATGTCTGAAGAACTTCATAGTCATAAAGACTCTCTTTTTCTCTCTTAGAACATTATGCCTCTCTCAGCGGCCATGTTTCGCAGCGAAAGGAAAAACCCCGTGCCTCAGTGTCCTCCTCGACTTGATGTTGAGATGCTTACGCCAGTCATATGGAGTCGAGTCCCAACCCACTTCTTAAAGCCTGAAGTGGGTAAACTGAGCGAGAGGCACGGCTGGATGGTCGAATGCACTGAACCACTCACCATGATGGCACTACATATCCCTGAGGAGAACAGGTCAGTGAAAAGGACACAAACAAGCCTGAGCCTAGACTAACCATACTCTTCATGTTTTAGCTGTTAACCTGAATGTATTGGATTATTTAAGAATAATAGAAATAGAATGGGAAAATAGATTAGATAGGTGAAATATGATAGATGAAGTCAATATGCATTAAGTGAGAATCTGCGTCATACAGTGCATCCAGAAAGTATTCACAGCGCTTCACTTTCTCCACATTTTATGTTACAACCTTAATCCAAAATTAATTATTTTCCTCAAAATTCTACAAACAATACCCCATAATGACAATGTGACAGAAGTTTGAAATCTTATTATGAGTATGAAATTTATTAAAAATAAAAAAGGAAAAAATCACATGTACATAAGTATTCACAGCCTTTGCCATGACACTCAATATTGAGCTCAGGAGCATCCTGTTTCCACTGGTCATCCTTGAGATGTTTCTACAACTTGATTGGAGTCCACCTGTGATAAATTCAGTTGTTTGGACATGATTTGGAAAGGCACGCATGTGTCTATATAAGGTCCCACAGTTAACAGTGCATGTCAGAGCACAAGCCAAGCCATGAAGTCCAAGGAATTGTTTGTAGACCTCAGAGACAGGATTGTATCGAGGCACAGATCTGGGGAAGGGTACAGAAGCATTTCTGTAGCATTGAAGGTCCCAGTGAGCACAGTGGCCTCCATCATCCATAAATGGAAGAAGTTTGGAACCACCAGGACTCTTCCTAGAGTGGGCCGCCCAGTCAAACTGAGTGATCGGGGAGAAGGGCCTTAGTCAGGGAGGTGACCAAGAACCCAATGGTCACTCTGAAAGAGCTCCAGCATTTCTCTGTGGAGAGAGGAGAACCTTCCTCTCTCCACAGGACAACACCAATCAGGCCTATATGGTAGACTGGCCAGACGGAAGCCACTCCTCAGTAAAAGGCACATAACAGCCTGCCTGGAGTTTGCCAAAAGGCACCTGAAGGACTCTCAGACCATGAGAAACAAAATTCTCTGGTCTGATGAAAGAAAGATTGAACTCTTTGGCCTGAATGGCAAGCGTCATGTCTGGAGGAAACCAGGCACCTCTCATCACCTGGCCAATACCATCCCTACAGTGAAGCATGGTGGTGGCAGCATCATTCTGTGGGAATGTTCTTCAGCGGCAGGAACTGGGAGACTAGTCAGGATCGAGGGAAAGATGAATGCAGTAATGTACAGAGACATCCTTGATGAAAACCTGCTCTAGAGCGCTCTGGACCTCAGACTGGGGCAACAGTTCATCTTCCAACAGGACAACAACCCTAAGCACACAGCCAAGATGACAAAAAAGTTGCTACGGGACAACTCTGTGAATGTCCACGAGTGGCCCAGCCAGAGCCCAGACTTGAACTTGATTGAACATCTCTGGAGAGATCTGAAAATGGCTGTGCACTGACGCTCCCCATCCAACCTGATGGAATTTGAGAGGTCCTGCAAAGAAGAATATGAGAAACTGCCATAAATAGGTGTGCCAAGCTTGTAGCATCATACTCAAAAAGATTTGAGGCTGTAATTGGTGTCAAAGGTGCTTCAACAAAGTATTGAGCAAAGTACTTATGTACATGTGATTTTTTTAATTTTTTAATTTTTACTACATTTGCAAAGATTTCAAGTAAACTTCTTTCATGTTGTCATTATGGGATATTATTTGTAGACTTTTAAGGAAAATAATGAATTTAATCCATTTTGAAATAAGGCTGTAATATAACTAAATGTTGAAAAATGAAGCACTGTGAATATTTTCCAGATGCAGTGTAAGTACATTGTGGAATTACAAACATAACTTAAAATGAACTAGTCACTCGGTATTAGTTTGCTAGCTAAAATATAAGCTCTGGTTTAAAGCTGGTTTAACGAGCAGGCCTGGACTTAAGCTAGCCTGATAACTCTAGCTAGCTAACTAAAATAAATTTGTTGTTGTTCTTTCGGCTGCTTCCTGTTTGGTTGCCACAGCGGATCAGCAGGTCCTCATATTTGATTTGAAGCAGTTGAATTTCACAGTGAGGAGAAACCAGTTGGCTGCCACTGACTGGCTTTCCAGCTAATTTAGGCAGCAACACCTTTCACAGGGGGAAAATATTGGTTTCTTTTATTTTATTATTACTGTGTTATATGATGTGTTTCACATTGTGTCCTGATTGGCTGTGACTCATGCCGGTCAACATGTAGTCAGACTTCTTTAGTGCCTAAAGTTGGGGCAAGATGACAGATTTATCTGAGCTGATGTGTGACGTATGAGTACAAATTTAATGTGAATTGATACAGCTGTGGAGTTTTACTCTTGGTTTGGCAGGTCAGAAACATCATATTATTGTACATTTGGAATGGATAAAAAAATAACCCATTAAAATTTGGGACTAGTCTCTCACCACCACAGTGCAGGTTCGTTACCCGGGCAGGGAACCAACCCAGGCACTGAGGAGTTAACTGTCAGTGGCAGTCCCAAGCCCGGATAAAATGGGAGGGTTACATCAAGAAGGGCATGTAGCACAAAATCTGAGTTAATATCAAATATGCGGATTGGATAATCTGCTGTGGCAACCCCGAACAGGGAGCAGCTGAAGGACAACAACAACAACATAATTAGTGACTAGTGTGTGACACAAGCCTTTTGTAGTGTTAACCTAGAGGGTCTTTTTCTTTATTGTTCAGATGTATTGACATCCTGGAGTTGTCAGAGCACCAGAACCTGCTGAAGTTCCACTACCACACTCTGATGCTGTATTGCGCTGTGTGTGCTCTGGGCAACAACCGCGTGGCCCACGCTCTCTGCAGCCACGTGGATGAGTCGCAGCTTTTCTATGCCATCGAAAACACATACCTGCCCGGGCCACTGCGTATCGGCTACTACGACCTGCTCATCAGCATCCATCTAGAATCGGCCAAGCGCAACCGTCTGGGCACTAACCGCGAGTTTATCGTGCCCATGACGGAAGAGACCCTCAGTATCACTTTGTATCCAGATGCTGAAAAAGCCCATGATCTGCCAGGTGTGGGTCTGACCACCTGCCTCAGGCCCAAACTCAACTTCTCATCTATTAACTTTGTAGGCACTGATCCAGACCTGTACACTCTGAGCCCGCACTTCCCTCTGCAGGTACGTTATGTAGAAGAATCTGGTCTTGGAGCATCTGGTTGATGGTTTTAAGTGCTGTTAAATCATACGGTTCTAGTGTATCAGGAATGATAGAGCTGTGCATCTGTATTAGGTTTGCAGTGTTTATATTTAAATAGTTGATTTAAGACCTAAATATGATTATATATAAATTGCTAACTGTGATATGACATCCTACAGGAGCTAAAAACCAAGTCTCTGAGCATGCTAACTGAGGCTGTAATGGACGGCAGTCAGGCCGTGCGTGATCCGGTAGGAGGCAGCGTTGAGTTCCACTTTGTGCCCATCCTTAAACTCATCAGCACTCTCCTTATCATGGGTATCTTCAATGATGAAGACGTCAAGCACATCCTGAAGATGATCGACCCCAACGTTTTCAGCTCAGCTGAAAAGAAAGCTTCAGAAGAGGAAGGAGAAGGGGAAGAGGAGGAAGCTACACCTCAAGAGAAAGGAGAGGAAACCGAAGAGAAGGAGGAGGCTACGGAGGGAGAGGCAGAGCTGCTGGACGAAGGAGTAGGAGAAGAGGAAGAGGATGAGGAGCTTAAAGCCCTTAAGAAGGAGGAAGGGGAAGAGGGAGAGGAGATGGAGAAGGCAGAGGAAGAGCAGAAGGATGGACAAAAAGTGGATGGAGAAAAAGCAGAGGAGGAGAAGGAGGCCGAGGAGGGAGGAGAAGGGGGTGAAGAGAAAGAGGAGGAGGCTCCAGAGGAAGGACTGCTGCAAATGAAGCTTCCTGAGTCAGTCAAACTGCAGGTGAGCCTTAATACTGCTAATACTGCAACTATTACTACTACTACTGTGGTGCTGCATCTCTCTCTCTCTCTCTCTCTCTCTCTCTCTCTCTCAGATGTGCATCCTGCTGCAGTATTTCTGCGACTGTGAGCTGAGGCACCGTGTAGAAGCCATCATCGCTTTCTCAGATAGGTTTGTGCAGCACATCCAGACCAACCAACGCGATCGCTACAATCAGCTCATGAGAGCTTTCACCATGACTGCTGCTGAGACAGCCCGAAGGACTCGAGAGTTCCGGTCTCCTCCGCAAGAGCAGGTACACACCTCCCCATCTTTGGCCCTCGTCATCATCAGCTAAACAAACACTCAGAGTCTCCATTTGTACTGTATGTTAGCATGTGTTTGAGAGATTTTGTTTTTGTTTTTGTTTTTTTGCCCAGGTTATCCTGCTGACTAACTTTAAGCATAGTCCTGACGACGAGGAGTGTCCAGTGCCCGAGGACCTCCGGGAGCAACTCCAGAAGTTCCACAGTGACCTCCTGAATCACTGTGGTGAGTCGTAGACAGCCTCCTCGTCCTAATCCGTCCTCATTGATCACCTAGGATGATTCTTGTGACATCATGAGAAACTTGTGGCCATGTCTTGACCAACTTGTGGCCATGTCTTGACCATGTGGCCATGTCTTGTGGCCATGTCATATTTTTCTATACTGAACATTATTTTGCAAATAACTAATCCCTGATTTCGGGGGGCACGGTGGATTAGTGGTTAGCACGTTTGCCTCACACCTCCAGGGTTGGGGGTTCAATTCCCGCCTCCGCCGTGTGTGTGTGGAGTTTGCATGTTCTCCCCGTGCCTCGGGGGTTTCCTTCGGGTACTCCGGTTTCCGACCCCGGTCCAAAGACATGCATTGTAGGTTGATTGGCATCTCTTAATTGAGTGAATGAGAGTGTGTGTGCTCTGCGATGGGTTGGCACTCCGTCCAGGGTGTATCCTGCCTTGATGCCCAATGACGCCTGAGATAGGCACAGGCTCCCCGTGACCCGAGTATAGATCGGATAAAGGGTAGACAATGAATGAATGAATAATCCCTGATTTCAGGAATACACCTGGAGGAAGAAGAGGAGGAGGAAGAGGTGGATATTTCACTGAAAGGAAGATTGCTCAAGTTGGTAGAAAGAGTTAAGAATTTGCGTAAACAGCAAGAAGAGGAAGAGTCTGAACCTGAAGAAGAACCAAAACCCAGTGAGTAACAAATGTGTCATGCTTCTTTAATTAACAGTTTAAATAAGTAAATAAAATAATGTACAGTATATTACAGAATCTGTGTAGAGGTAATTTTTATTATAATAATAATAATAATAATAATAATAATAGCAAAAATTATTGTTTTAAAGGTTTTTTTTACCATTACTTGTACTACTACTATTCATATTATTATTATTATTATTATTATTATTATTATTATTAATAATAATAACAATAATAATAATTATTGTTATTATTATTGTTAATAATATTAATAATAATAATAATAATAATAATAATAATAATAATAATGCTACTACCAATAATAATAATAATAATAATGCTACTACCATTTCTACTGCTGCTAGTACTACTATTACTACTATTCCCACTACTGTTTCTTCTACTGTTGCTGATACTGGTGCTGCTATTGCTACTACTGTTACTGCTGCTACTATTGCTACTACTGTTACTGCTGCTGCTGCTGCTCTTGCTGGTGCTGCTACTGTTAGTACTGCTGCTGCTGTTACTGGTGCTACTGCTGCTGTTACCGGTGCTGCTACTGTTACTACTGCTGCTGCTGTTACTGGTGCTACTACTGCTGCTGTTACTGGTGCTGCTACTGCTACTGCTGCTACTGTTACTGGTGCTGCTACTACTACTGCTGCTGTTACTGGTGCTGCTACTGCTACTACTGCTGCTGTTACTAGTGCTGCTACTGTTACTACTGCTGTTGCTGTTACTGGTGCTGCTACTGCTACTACTGCTGCTGCTGTTACTGGTGCTGCTACTGCTACTACTGCTGCTGTTACTAGTGCTGCTACTGCTACTACTGCTGCTGCTGTTACTGTTGATACTGCTGCTGTTACTGTTGCTGCTACTGTTACTACTGCTGCTGCTGTTACTGGTGCTGCTACTACTGCTGCTGCTGTTACTGTTGATACTGCTGCTGTTACTGGTGCTGCTACTGTTACTACTGCTGCTGCTGTTACTGGTGCTGCTACTGCTACTACTGCTGCTGCTGTTACTGGTGGTGCTACTGGTACTACTGCTGCTGCTGTTACTGGTGCTGCTACTGCTACTACTGTTGCTGCTGTTACTGGTGCTACTGCTACTGCTACTGTTACTGTTACTGGTGCGACTACTGTTACTGTTACTTGTGCTACTGCTACAGTTACTACTAGTGCTGCTACTACGTCTGGTGCTGCTACTGCTGTTACTGTTACTTGTGCTACTACTGCTTCCATTACTGCAGCTGCTACTTCTACTATTATTACTGTTACTACTGCTATTACTGCTGCTCCTGCTACTACTATTGCTGCTATAAAATGTTGTTCAGAAATAAACCTAAATATGGAATTATTATAGATTATTCATTTTATAAATAATCTTAGATTGCCTTATATTTCTAATCACTGAGATACAGATACGGTAATATTTTCAATACACATGAAATGTCATGGCCTAGACAGTTAAATAATTCAGATTAATAAAGACAATAAAGATCTTGAGAGACAGAGATCGTGAGCTTGATGCAACAGTAAAAATATTGATATATTTTTATAAAATATTTCCTTTTTTCCAGGCACTCTGCAGGAGCTGATCTCTCACACAGTGATCCACTGGGCGCAGGAGTCATTCATCCAAAACCCAGAGCTTGTGCGAATGATGTTCAGCTTGCTCCACCGGCAGTATGACTCTCTGGGCGAGTTGATTCGTGCTCTGCCCAAAGCTTACACCATCAATGCCGTGTCCGTGCAGGACACCATGGACCTGCTAGAGTGTCTGGGTCAGATCCGCTCCCTCCTCATCGTCCAGATGGGTCCTGAAGAGGAGACGCTCATGATTCAGAGCATCGGGTTAGCACTAATAATAACACACAGTTTAAACCGTTACATAAACATCAAAGATCTCTCAAGAGTTGTACTCCTCGTGTTTTTTCCCAGAACTAAATTTAATATCCATGCTTATCTCGCAGTAACATCATGAACAATAAGGTGTTCTACCAGCATCCTAACCTAATGAGGGCTCTTGGCATGCATGAGACCGTTATGGAGGTCATGGTCAATGTGCTCGGAGGTGGAGGAGACTCAAAGGTAACTCAACAGAACAATATTTATTAATTCTTTTACCAGAGCGGAAAAAACTAGAATTTGCTCCTGTTTTAGTCAGTATTTAATGTCTTTATCATGTTCTACTCCACAGTGATGGTTAATATGAAGCTCATATGAAAGTAGACACTCAGAGCTTTAAGAATTTGTAGCTTTTCATAAGTATTTATGTTTTATCTAGCCTACTAGGAGCAATATATTCATAGAAAAATTCCAAACAAACAAAAATGAATAGTTTTTTCCACACAAAAGTTTGTATCTTTGATAAGTAAATGTTGATATCAAACCTCTTTCTGCTCAGAGATGCTCCAAGTGCTTGTTCTTAAGCATCGTTAATCACTAGAATTCTGTATATCCCAAGTTATCCCAAAAAAGGGAAAAACGCACGTCTCACACTGAAAGCCAACAGTGAGTCCTGACTCAATTTGTATCAGTCTTTCAGGGATAAAATAATTAATTTGTTTAAACTGATTGAAAATGTCAGATAAGTCTACAGAATGTACTGGTTAAAAGGGTTAACAACAATATTTTTCCCCAAGTAGATTAGAATGTTTAACCTGCTTATGAATCTTTCTAAAAGGAGATTCGATTCCCCCAAATGGTGACGAACTGCTGCCGCTTCCTGTGTTATTTCTGCCGCATCAGTCGTCAGAACCAGCGCTCCATGTTTGATCATCTGTCTTACCTGCTTCAGAACAGCGGCATTGGCCTGGGTACGGCTGGCTATATAATTTATAATAAACATGTTTGAATATAAAATATGCTGTTTGGTCTTTGTCTGAAAAAAGGCTATTTGTTCAGGAATGCGTGGATCTACACCTCTGGATGTAGCAGCAGCTTCCTGTATCGACAACAACGAGCTGGCTTTAGCACTGCAGGAACAAGACCTGGAGATGGTAAAATCATTTTGCATGCATTAACTAATTAATTTCACAGATGGAAAAACTCACAATGTAAATCTTCTCTATTAGGTGGTGACATATCTGGCTGGATGTGGCTTGCAGATGTGCCCTATGCTTTTGTCTAAAGGTTACCCTGACATTGGCTGGAACCCAAGTGGCGGAGAGCGCTACCTGGACTTCCTCCGCTTCGCTGTATTTGTTAATGGTCAGTTGTTTCCTTTCACCTAGTTTCCTTTACACAGATTCTAGATTCTGTATCAGCACTTAAAACATGAGCATAGCCCTTAGGTCCACTTATACAGTGGAACCTCGTCATACGAATGCCCTCCCTTACGAATGTTCACCTTAAGAATTGAAATTTTACATGCAATTTGCATCGGCACACAAAGCATTTTCAGCATACGAATGAACCGAACCAAACCGAGCACTGGCTAAGTTGTGAGTACATCCAGGAGCTGTTCAGAACTTGTCTGCATCAGTGGAAAGCCAAGCGAAACCAACAGAAGCGAGTTTACGAATTTTTACATTTTTTTCACTCAGTGAAAGTTGTTTGAAAGAGTCAACCGATGATACCATGGTTGCCTTTGGCATACATTCAAAAGCTAGGTGATTTTTCGGACGTTTTCTTGTTGACAGATCGGTGGCGTGGGTGGTCTGTTCTGTTTTTAGCCCAAGCTTGGTGGCACGACTTCCTGTGAGGACCCTTGACATGGAATGCTTGGCTTGGGTCAGTTCAAGGAGGAGGGATGAAGAGCGACAGACATGGAATAATTCATAAAAGCTGCTATAACATAATTGAGAACAGGAGATAATTTGTTTCTTCTGCAACATTTAACATTACTAGAAATGGATAAAATGTACAGATAACAGCATTTCAGCATTTCATTAATTAAAAGTTTTAATAATAAGCAACTTGCTGTTATATAAAGAAATGAATCACTTCAACACATGCTGTTATATAAAGAAATGAATCACTTCAACACATGTAAGAAACAATCAACTCTGTGGAGATGAATCTTATCATGCTGCCGCTGGTTATTTTTATATAACTGTACACCCCGAACATGTTTAACCCTTTTTATCAGTACAATGGCATTTCATTGGAAATTGACTTACGGTACATTTTAAATCAGTATAAACAAATGAATGATGTTCTGGCTGTGAGTCTGATATAAAATGAAAGAGGAATATTTAAAAAAAAAATAGTCAGGACTCAATAGTTATAATAAGCCAATAGTTGGCTTTCAGTGTGTTTTTCTCTTATACCCATAGTGTATAAGAAGAGTGTATATGTAGTTAATTTTATTAATGATAATAACACTAAGGTGTTCTCTGCAGGTGAGAGCGTTGAGGAGAATGCTAACGTGGTGGTGCGTCTGCTGATCCGCCGTCCTGAGTGCTTTGGCCCCGCCCTGAGAGGAGAGGGAGGAGCTGGACTGCTGGCTGCAATGGAGGACGCCATTAAGATCTCCGAGGATCCAGCCAGGGATGGTCCAACTCTGAAAAAAGACAGACGCTTCATGTACTGTGTTATAAAATTTCATCGCACAATACCTGCTGACTTTTTTTTAAATAAAAAATTTCTAAAGAAATACATACTGTGATTGTTCAGGTTTAGTGGAGAGCAACTGGAGGAGAACAGGGTGCATCTTGGGAATGCTATCATGTCATTCTACTCGGCACTTATTGACTTGCTGGGTCGCTGTGCCCCTGAGATGCATGTAAGTGAAATACATTTTTGATCAGTTCTTATAGAAATTTTGTAGTCAATTGAACACAAAATAATTAAACATATTAAGTTTTCATTTAGAGATACAGAAATGCATTTATTTGGTTCGTCCTTTGTCCATAGTTGATCCAGGCTGGCAAGGGTGAGGCTCTGAGAATCAGAGCTATTTTGAGGTCTTTGGTTCCTATTGAAGACCTGGTAGGAGTCATCAGTCTTTCTGTGCAGATCCCAAGCTATGGAAAAGGTATGCTAGCAGTATACAGTGTAGGAATATTGAAAATATTTAAATTCAATTAAATATTTATTCAATTTTTAAAATTCATTCTGATGCCTTCTGTAATGTTTAACCTTTCCATAGATGGTCAGATCGTCGAACCCAAGATGTCTGCCAGTTTTGTCCCAGACCACAAGGCCTCCATGGTGTTGTTCCTGGACAGAGTGTACGGCATCGATAACCAAGACTTCCTTTTGCACGTGCTAGAAGTTGGCTTCCTCCCAGATATGAGGGCCGCAGCATCTCTGGACACGGTGAGCTGTTGTTTATTGCATGACATATCAGAGGCACAAGTACATTAACAGCATAGATGCTTAGAAATTTAGAAACTGTATTTTTAATGTAAGTTATCTGGATTTCTTAAAACTATTCCATGAAATGTGGATATTCTGTTTGTACCAGTGTTTCCTAGTGAAGTTCCACCACACTGTCTGTATTGGTCTTTAGGTGGCATTCAGTACCACAGAGATGGCCTTGGCCCTTAATCGTTATCTGTGTTCCGCCGTGCTGCCGCTTCTGACCAAGTGTGCTCCGCTGTTTGCGGGTACTGACCACCGTGCCATCATGATTGACTCTATGCTGCACACCGTCTACAGACTGTCCCGCGGACGTGCGCTCACCAAAGCTCAGCGTGATGTCATCGAGGACTGCCTCATGTCCTTGGTCAAGTCAGTAATGCTTCTGTTCTTTACTCAGCAAGACGATCAATAAACTGAACAATAGGATTTATTCTCCTGTACACTGTAATAACATGATAAGTGCTAATAAGTGAGCTTATTTCTTTTGCCCAATTGATTTGTATATTGAACTCATGTTTATAAGTTTTCAGAAGCTAAACACAAAGTTAATCCATAAAGTTTATCCATCTTAAAATTAACTATTATTATTATTACAGTGCATAATATTTATCTCAGCAAACAGTATTCATGAAAATAGTAGGTATGTGTAGTCATTTTTGAGACAGTTTGTCATTTTCCGTGTCAGCTTGATTTCTTGGCTTGCTTATTCGTTTTCAGGTACCTGCACCCATCAATGCTGCAGCATCTGTTGCGTAGACTTGTATTCGATGTGCCAATCCTCAACGAATATGCCAAGATGCCTCTGAAAGTACGGATGCTCGTTTCTTCGCTCATTTTTGCACTTCACTGCTTTAACGATTACATATGAGGTGACTCTTTCCTTGTTTCTCGTATCTCAGCTGCTGACTAATCACTATGAGCGCTGCTGGAAGTACTACTGCCTACCCAACGGCTGGGCAAATTTTGGCACCACGTCAGAGGAGGAGCTGCATCTCTCACGAAAACTGTTCTGGGGAATCTTTGAGTCTCTAGCGCACAAGGTACGATGCGTATGCTTGAAAGCGAGCTTTGAGAAAGGTAATGCAGGTATTTGCGTCTGCTAAGCCGAGCTTGTTGAATGTTTTGACAGAAATTCGATGCAGAGTTGTTTAAGATCGCTATGCCATGCATCTGTGCCATCGCCGGTGCCATTCCTCCTGACTATGTAGATGCCAGCTATTCTGCAACAGAGAAAAAGGCCACAGTTGATGCTGAGGGCAACTTTGATCCTAGACCCGTGGAGACTACCAAGTGAGTGTGTTCCAGAATTTAAAAAAATGCCAAAGATTAAAAAAAAAAGCAATTGTTAAAGTAGCACTCGTGCATGTTTTCACTGATGTCCAATATATTTAATCTGGACAACAGCATCTGTAGAATCTGCAGAAACTCACTTATAATGAAAGTCTATGGGCCGGAGTCAGACTTCTAATCATTTAGGATTGTTCACTCATTCATTCATTCATTCATTAGTGTGTTTGTTTGTTCATTGATTTGTTTGTTTGTTAATTAATTAGCTCATTCATTTGTCCATTTGGTTAGTAATTTATTTCATTTGTTCATTCATTCGTTTGTTTGTTCGTTTGTTCATTCATTTGTCTCTGTTCATTCATTCATTCACTCACTCACTCATTTGTTTATTTATTTGTTCATTCATTTATTCATTCGTTTGTTCATTCATTTGTTTGTTTTTTCATTAATTCGCTTATTCATTCATCTGTCTGTTCGTTCATTTATTCATTTGTAAATTAATTCATTCATTTGTTTATTCATTTGTTCATTCATTTATTTATTCATTTGTTTGTTCATTTGTTTGTTAGTTTGCTCATTAATTCGCTCATTCATTTGTCCGTCTGTTTTATTCATTCATTCGTTCACTCACTCACTCATTCATTTGTTTATTTGTTCATTCATTTATTCATTCGTTTGTTCATTCATCTGTTTGTTTTTTCCATTAATTCGCTTATTCATTCATCTGTCTGTTCGTTCATTTATTCATTTGCAAATTAATTCATTCGTTTTTGTTTGTTCATTCATTTGTTTTTGTTCTTTTTTTTTGTTTATTCATTAATTAATGCATTCATTCGTTTGTTCGTTTGTTTGTTTATTCATTCATTTGTTCATTCATTTACTTTTTTTCGTTTATTCATTAATTCATTCATTCATTTATTTGTCTATCTCTTCATTCGTTAAGTCGTTTGTTCATTCATTCATTTATTTGTCTATCTGTTCATTCGTTAAGTCGTTTGTTCATTCATTCATTTATTTGTCTATCTGTTCATTTGTTAAGTCGTTTGTTCTTTCATTCCTTCGTCTGACCGAACCCTTTTCACCCACTCTGTGTATTGAATAGCTCTACAATTCCTTTTATAAATCAATTTTACCCCTTTCCTTACCCTCTTCCATTATTTTCTCCATCTTAAACATCTTAAAATTACAAAAACTCCTTTTGTCTCCTAACAGCACCATCATCCCAGAGAAACTAGACGCTTTCATTAATAAATACGCAGAGCACACTCACGATAGGTGGGCCTTTGAGAAGGTTAGTCACATGACCAAAGATTTCACCTGAAATATTTTACATATTTAATAAAACAACAACAGAGTGTTATAAAACAAATGTTTTCTGTGTTCAGATCCAGAATAACTGGACCTATGGAGAGACAATGGATGAGATTGGGAAGACTCATCCTATGCTCCGGCCTTATAAAACCTTCTCTGAAAAGGTCTGAACGTATGCAGTATGGGTATTATAATCATACAAAGCATGTTATTTTGTATGAAAAATGAGTATTTTGTATCACGAGCATATGATCTGTCTATAATCAGGATAAGGAGATCTACCGCTGGCCCATCAAAGAATCCATTAAAGCCATGCTGGCCTGGGAGTGGACTTTAGAGAAAGCTCGAGATGAGGGTGAAAAGGTTGAGAAAGCAGCCACACGGAAGATCTCACAAACCGCTCAGGTAACTCATTGAAGAAGAACAGAACATAAGAAGATAGATAGACAGAAGATAAGATATTAAAACATTGCTGTAAACTAAACCTGGTGTGTTTGTGTATCCCTGCAGGCTACTTATGATCCTAGTCAGGGATACTCACCCCAGCCTGTGGATTTAACCACCATGGCTTTGTCCAGAGAGCTGCAGGTATGGAATAGGACCAAACCATTATATACGTATCAGTATAAAATATATATGTATCAGTACATTAGTTCTTAGTTGAAATTGCACAAAGAGCTCTCTCTGTATGCTCCTCTAATCTCTAGTCTATGGCGGAACAACTGGCTGAAAATTACCACAATACCTGGGGCAGGAAGAAGAAGCTGGAGCTTCAAGCCAAAGGTAAGGTCTAGAGGCTAAATTTATTTATTTATTTGTTTGTTTGTGTTAATTTGTGCATTTATTTATTTATTATTTTATTTCATTTATTTATTTATTTTTGGGGGGGGGGGGTCAATAAAAAATCCTCGGAAATCTTGTGTACAAATATTCTGATTTTAAAGAATTTGCTTTATCCAATCAAGTCTTTTCTGAAAATGAGATTTTTACTGCTCTCTGATGGTCTTCTTTAGTTCTGTGTTGTTTCATGTAGCACCCATGTACCTGGAGGAACATTGTTTTACTTCACTTGACTTTAAATGAAATTATTAATAGAAATCAATCCAACTATTTCAACAATCCAACAGGTGGTGGTACCCATCCTCTGCTGGTCCCTTATGACACTCTGACGGCCAAGGAGAAAGCCCGGGACAGGGAAAAAGCCCAAGACCTGCTGAAATTCCTCCAGTTTGAAGGCTATGCTGTCACTAGGTAGAGTACAGTCACAGTCTCATTGTCTGTTATAAAACTTGATTTGGTCATTTTTTTTTAACCCTCCCGTAATCCTCAGATTTAAAAACATGTCATGCCCTTTGGATCAATCTGACCCTAGCAATTTAAACCTCCAGAATATAATTTTTACCCAGGTTTTTTTGTCAGGTAATTTATGTCTCTTTGTTGACTACCTACACCGATCAGGCATGACGTTATGAGCACTGATGATCTCCTCATCATGGCACCTGTTAGTGGGTGGGATATATTAGGCAGCAAGTGAACATTTTGTCCTCAAAGTTGATGTGTTAGAAGCAGGAAAAATGGGCAAGCGTAAGGATTTGAGCGAGTTTGAAAAACGCCAAATTGTGATGGCTAGACCACTGGATCAGAGCATCTCCAAAACTGCAGCTCTTGTGGGGTGTTCCCGGTCTGCAGTGGTCACTATCTATCAAAAGTATCCTTTAAGTTCTGTCCATGGAGGCCCCACCTCACAACTTACAGAATGTAAAGGATCTGCTGCTAACATCTTGGTGCCAGATATCACAGCACACCTTCAGGGATCTAGTGGAGTCCATGCCTTGATGGGTCAGGGCTGTTTTGGCAACAAAGGGGGAATAACACAATATTAGGCATAATGTTACGCCTGATCAGTGTAAATAGCTTTTTAAATAAAACATAACCCCAACCCTAAAACAGAGGAATGTTCTTGAAGATTATAAAGCTGATGAAAAACTAGTTAAAGTGACCTCAATATTATCCAATACAACCAAACCAGATGAATGTTTTTTTTTGTGTTTTATACAGCTAAAACAGCGAGGGGTCAAACACACAAAATGTGTACAGGACACTGAAAACATATCATGATAATTTTATGTTTACCTGGTCATCTCCATTAAATTAGGAAAAGTCATTAAACAGTAAATGGGATCAAATTGATCCCAAGGATACTAGGAGGGATAAAATAACTTTTGATTTTTCTCTGTCTTTGTCTCTCCTCTCTCTCTCTCTCTCTCTCTCTCTCTGTGTGTGTGTGTGTGTACACATCTCTTTATACAGGGGCTTCAAGGACATGGAGCAGGAGATCTCCTCCATCGAGAAACGTTTCGCTTACGGCTTTCTCCAGAAGCTGTTGAAGTGGATGGAGATTGCGCAGGAGTTCATTGCACATCTGGGTGAGTCTCAAATACACAGGATGTGGAAACATATGCAATTTAGTTTGATATCAGTTGATATTTGTGTGTGTGTGTGTTAATCCAGAGGCTGTTGTGAGTAGTGGAAGAGTCGAGAAATCCCCTCACGAGCAGGAGATCAAATTTTTTGCCAAGGTGACACAACTTCCCTCTTCTTAATTAGCAAAAATCATCAACCCTTAATTGAATCAATTAAAAACTTGTTTCCTGTTTTTTTTTTTTTTTTTTTTAGATTCTGCTGCCACTGGTTAACCAGTACTTTAAAAACCACTGCCTCTACTTCCTTTCCACTCCTGCTAAAGTTCTGGGCAGCGGTGGTCACGCCTCCAACAAGGAAAAAGAAATGATTGCCAGGTAATTGACCTCTAACTGCAAGAAGACTACAGAGTATGCTGCATATTTAGGATGATACGAATCTTTAATGTATGTAAAATAGACTATAAAGCTGTTACATTATAAAGATGCATCTGCTCCTTGTATACTCTTTTGCCTCTGGTACTCCATGTCCCAATGCCCTGTCTTTTTTCTGTCTCCTCATTGTTTTACTGGACCATATTAATTCCTTCCCTTCTGTTTTCATGGCTCGGAACTTCACCCTCTTTCTTCTCCTCCCATCCTTTCTCCTTCTTTTCTTTCATCTCTCTTTTATTCCCCCTCCCCGTTTCTCTCTCTTTCTTCATGCCTCAGTATCTTCTGTAAGTTGGCTGCTCTAGTGAGGCACAGAGTTTCCCTCTTTGGTAAGAAACCAGTGTAAGGGTTTGATGCCACTAGCCATCTCTCTTATCCTAATTCATACTAGCTTCCATTTTGCTTTTCCTCCTTCCTTTCTCTTTGTTTCTCTTCCTTTATAAACACACCTCCTCTCTCACACACTCTCATTGTTGCTGTGGCCTTGCCGTGATTTGCCGTGCTTCGCTTAACTCTTTGCAGCACAACGCTGACTTGAAGATAAAGTGAAGATAACGTTACTTTAAAAAAATCGCCTAGAACTTGGTCTTTTACACAAACCAATAATGGACAACCGGCTCCAGTTTTCTTTGCAGTATTCAGCATGTGCTTTTTCATCGCAACCATTGTGACCGTAGTCATTGTCAAGCAGTTACTTTAAACAGAAGCTTTATTTCATAACGATTGTAGAATCAGAGAGCACAATGCTGTCCAGTTCTCCTCTCATCCATGACTGCGCTTAGAAAATTAGAATAATAGTTAATGGTGCGTTGATACTCGTACTGTTATCTGGTATTTCTCAGATATTATACTCAATTATTCATATTCTTACTAAAGAAATATGCTGATTTGATAATATTTGTCATAATACCCTGTGATAATATTTCAGTCCATCCAGAAATGAATACAAAATCAAGCAAACTTATTCCTTAGATATTCAGAGGATCATGCCATTTTTAAAAAATGTCAACAGATTCGAGCCAAGACACGTCATGTTACGTCATCGCTTTGATTCACGTGTATGGAACATACAAGTATGAGTACAGCTTTGATATACAGCTAAGTCATTACGTACACCGATCAGGCATTGCATTATGAGCAGTGACAGTTGAAGTGAACAACACTGGTTCTCTTCCTCATCATGGCACCTGTTAGTGGGTGGGATATATTAGGCAGCAAGTGAACATTTTGTCTTCAAAGTTGATGTGTTAGAAGCAGGAAAAATGGGCAAGCGTAAGGATTTGTGCGAGTTTGACAAAGGCCAACTTGTGATGGCTAGACCACTGGGTCAGAGAATCTAGTCCTGGGGGTCACAGCCCAGTGACTTCTGTGCCAGTCCCAAGCCCAGATAAATACAGAGGGTTGCGTAAGGAAGGGCATCCGGCATAAAACATTGCCAAATTTAATTATGCGAATGGTCAGTACTCTGAATTCCATTGGTCGAGGCCTAGGTTAACAACGACCACCATTGGCGCAGTCGACCTACAGGGCGCCGGTGGAAATTGGGCTACTGTTGGTCGAAGAAGTAGAGGAGGGAGGAGAGTGTGCAGACAGAGAGAGAAGAAGAAAGGTAAGAGTGTAGAACTGAAAATAGGAACTCTGAATGTTGGTACTATGACAGGGAAAGGTAGAGAGCTGGCTGATATGACGGAGAGAAGGAAGGTGGATATACTGTGTGTACAGGAGACCAGGTGGAAGGGTAGCAAGGCTCGTAGTATTGGAGCAGGATTCAAGCTGTTTTATTATGGTGTGTATAGTAAGAGAAATGGTGTAGGTGTGGTCCTGAAGGAGGAGTTTGTGAGGAATGTTATGGAGGTGAAGAGAGTGTCAGACAGGGTGATGAGTCTGAAGTTAGAGTTTGAAGGGGTGATGTTGAATGTTGTTAGTGGTTATGCCCCACAGGTAGGTTGTGAGTTAGAGGAGAAAGAGAGATTCTGGAGTGAATTAGATGAGGTGATGGAGAGAATTCCCACGGGTGAGAGAGTGGTGATAGGAGCGGATTTTAATGGACATATTGGTGAGGGGAACACAGGTGATGAGGAGGTGATGGGCAAGTTTGGAGTTAAGGAAAGGAACCTTGAAGGACAGATCGTAGTGGACTTTGCTAAGAGGATGGACATGGCTGTGGTTAACACTTATTTTCAGAAGAGGGAGGAGCATAGAGTGACTTACAAGAGTGGAGGTAGGAGCACACAGGTAGACTACATCCTATGTAGAAGAAACAATCTGAAAGAGATTAGTGACTGTAAAGTAGTTGTGGGAGAGAGTGTAGCCAGACAGCATAGGATGGTGGTGTGTAGGATGACTTTTATGGTCTGTAAGAAGAAGAGGTCAAATATAGATATAGAGAAGAAAACCAAGTGGTGGAAGCGGAAAAAGGAGGAATGTTGTGAGGAATTTAGACAGAAGTTGAGGCAGGCTCTGGGTGGTCAGGTAGTGCTGCCAGATGACTGGGAAACTACAGCAGAAGTGATCAGGGAGAAAGGTGCTGGGTGTGTCATCTGGAAGGAGGAAAGAAGATAAGGAGACTTGGTGGTGGAATGAGGAAGTTCAGGATAGTATCCAGAGGAAGAGGTTAGCCAAGAAGAAGTGGGACATGGACAGGACTGAAGAGAATAGACAGGAATACAAGGAATTACAGCGCAGAGTGAAGAGGGAGGTGTCTAAGGCCAAGCAGAAGGCATATGACGAGTTGTACACTAGGTTAGACACTAAGTTAGAGTTATTAAGGATAGAGATGGAAGGGTGCTCACAAGTGAGGAGAGTCTACCGAGGAGATGGAAGGAGTACTTTGAGGAGCTGATGAATGAGGAAAATGAGAGGGGAAAAAGAGTAGAAGGGGCGAACTCCGTGGAACAGAAAGTAGATAAGATTAGAAAGGATGAAGTCAGGAAGGCTTTGAAGAGGATGAAAAGTGGAAAGGCAGTTGGTTCTGACGACATCCCGGTGGAGGTCTGGAAGTGTCTAGGAGAGGCAGCAGTGGAATTTTTAACTAGTATTTACAGGGTTTTAGAGAGTGAGAAGATGCTTGAGGAATGGAGAAGTGTGTTCAATCTTTAAGAATAAGGGTGACATTCAGAGTTGCAGAAACTATAGGGGGATAAAGTTGATGAGCCATACAATGAAGCTATGGGAAAGAGTAGTGGAAGCAAGGTTAAGGAAGGTAGTGGAAATTTGTGAGCAGCAGTATGGCTTCAAGAGCACAACAGATGCAATTTTTGCTTTGAGAATTTTGATGGAGAAGTATAGGGATGGTCAGAGGGAGTTGCACTGTGTGTTTGTAGACTTGGAGAAAGCGTATGACAGGGTGCCAAGAGAAGAGCTGTGGTACTGTATGAGGAAATCAGGAGTGGCAGAGAAGTATGTCAGAGTGGTGCAGGACATGTATGAGAGGAGCAAGACAGTGGTGAGGTGTGCTGTAGGTCAGACAGAGGAGTTCAAAGTGGAGGTGGGACTGCATCAGGGATCGGCTCTGAGCCCCTTCCTGTTTGCTATAGTCATGGACCAGTTGTCAGAGGGGGTCAGACAGGAGTCTCCTTGGACAATGATGCTTGGACAATGATGTTTGCAGATGACATTGTGATCTGTAGTGAGAGCAGGGAGTAGGTGGAGGAAAACCTGGAGAGGTGGAGGTTTGCGCTGGAGAGAAGAGGAATGAAAGTCAGTCGTAGTAAGACTGAGTACATGTGTGTGAATGAAAGGGAGGGAAGTTTAAGGAGTTGGGGTCAACAGTCCAGAGTAATGGAGAGTGTGGGAAAGAGGTAAAGAAGCGAGTGCAGGCAGGTTGGAATGGGTGGAGAAAGGTGTCGGGAGTTCTGTGTGATAGGAAAATATCAGCGAGAATAAAGGGGAAGGTGTATAGGACAGTGGTGAGAGCGGCCATGCTGTATGGTTTAGAGACAGTGTCACTGAGGAAGAGACAGGAGTTAGAGCTAGAGGTAGCAGAGCTGAAGATGTTGAGGTTCTCTTTGGGAGTGACAAAATTGGACAGGATTAGGAACGAGTACATCAGAGGGACAGCTCATGTTGGACGTTTTGGGGGACAAAGTTAGGGAGGACAGATTAAGATGGTTTGGACATGTTCAGAGGAGGGAGAGTGAGTATATTGGTAAGAGAGTGTTGGACATGGAGCTGCCAGGCAGGAGGCAAAGAGGAAGTCCAAAGAGGAGGTATATGGATGTAATAAATGATGATATGAAGCTAGTGGAGGTAGGTGGAGATAGGTGGAGCGAGTTGATTCGCTGTGGCGACTCCTGAAGGGAAAAGCCAAAAGAAGAAGAAGACAACGTCTGGATCAGATCATCTCCAAAACTGCAGCTCTTGTGGGGTGTTCCCGGTCTGCAGTGGTCAGTATCTATCAAAAGTATCCTTAAAGTCCTGTAAGTTGCGAGGTGGGCCCTCCAGGACATAAAGGATCTGCTGCTAACATCTTGGTGCCAGATACCACAGCACACCTTCAGGGATCTAGTGGAGTCCAAGCCTTCGATGGGTCAGGGCTGTTTTGGCAGAAAAAGGGGGATGTTATGCCTTATCGGTGTGTGCTTCTTCACATATAATAGTTTTCCACCAAAACCACAGAATCGAGCATTTTTTTTGCTCGCAACAATCACAAAAAAAACTCTGGAGGAACTGATAGGGCAGCTGTTTGCAATCTAATAATAATAAATAATGCAGTGAGCTTGTTTGCTTTTAAAATCATTATAAAAGCAGAATGTTCATGGACAGAGTGCATGCATTGTTTATGGCCGGTTTTGAAATTGGGGAAAAAACAAACAGTAAATAAAATGTTTAGTGACGTTCCTGGTTGCTTAACGCTAAGCACGATAATCATTTTAGTATTGATTCTGGTAGCGGTATGTTCTCAATCTATAATAATAATAACAACAAAAAAACAAAAAATGGTAGCAACAACAAAGCCAGCAATAATAATAATAATAATAATAATAATAATACATAAACACAAACAGATAAGGAAAGCACAAAAGAAAGAATGAAAGAAAGAAAAAGAAAGATAATAATAATAATAATAATAATAATAATACATAAACATGAACAAATTAATTTATGAATTCATTAATAATGTTTTCATTGTATAGTGTCTTTCTGACACCAGATGATGCTTAGTGACTTGGCATGGATAGATCATACTGCCAAATGTTTTCTACTAATCAACATTTTAACTAAAAAAAGGCACTAATTCTTACACTAATCCTGATTTGAAATGAGCAGTATGATTAAGAGCTCGGTGAAATAATACACACTTCAGTGCTCTGTTAATGGAAACTGTACATTTGACTTGTGTTCATGGCATGTGTTGTGTACAGGAACTGATGCTTCAGCAGTGGTAAACTGCTTACACATCCTGTCTCGCTCACTGGATGCCAGGTACAGTGGAGATGAGTTTCTTGATTTTATATTATTATTTCTGTCTCAAAATACTCACAAATATTTATGTACACCACTGTCCACTTTAATAGGAACACATACACATCTGTCAGGATCATGGGGTGCCAGGCAGGGGAAATGAGACCCAAGGTGCAGGGATAGCCATGATACAGGGTTTTATTAACAAAAATGAACAAACACTCACACTGGACGGGGAGAAAACTCAAGACTAAAACCTCGAGAACAAACAGGCAAACCACACCGACAGGGAAAAAATAAAGTCAAAACCAAAACCTCGAGGAGAACAACAACAACAACAACAAAAAAAAAGGCACACCATTACGACAAAAACACAAAGAAGAACCCAATATAAATAGGGGAGATAATCAGGGTGACATGAGGGACAGGTGTACAGAGGTGGGGCAAACATGAGGGGGAAAAAAAAATACAAAAGCACATGGCACAGACAAACAAACCCCCACTGGAAGCCCCCTAGTGGTCCCACAGGGCATAGCCACGCCATCCATGACACACACCTGCTTATTTATGCAGGTATCCAGTAAGCCAAGCATGTTGTAGCAGCACAATGGATACATTCATTATGCAGAAACAGATCAGTTCACATTCACATCAAACGTCACAAGAGAAATCAAATAGATTTTTTTTATTTGAACTCATATAATCACTATTTATAACCGTGGTGAGCAGAAAAGGGTCCTTTAAGAACCCTTAAAGGACAGTTAAGGGTGGATGTGCTAAAACAGCAGAAGATCATGTCAGGTTCCTCTCCTGTCTGCCAAGAACTGGAATCTGAGACTATGATGGGCACAGACTCAAACTGGACAGTTGAAGAATCTCTTACTGACTAAAACACTTTTCAGAAAATAGACAATTGTGAAGCATCAAAAAACCAAGCTGACAACAAGAAGCACTGAACTAAATCCCACTCTCTGCAGGACTGTGATGAAATCTGGACCAGAGATCGTAAAAGCAGGCCTCCGTTCGTTCTTTGAGAGCGCTGCTGATGACATCGAGAAGATGGTTGAGAATCTTAAACTGGGCAAGGTGTCCACCAAAAACCAGGTGAAAAAGATCTCTACTGTGTTCTGTATAAGCAACACTCTCATACATTTACTGTAATACAAACCACTCACTCACTTATCTGCCACACTACACACCATCCTTCTGTCCTTACAGGTTAAAGGTGTGTCTCAAAATATTAACTACACCACCGTTGCTCTGCTGCCGGTGCTCACGTCACTCTTTGACCACATCGCTCAGCACCAGTTTGGCGATGATGTCATGTGTAAGTCCTAGTCAACTCACTCAGACATTCTTAGCTTGAGAATGTTGCTTTATTAAAGCTCATACTTTCTTCTCATCTTTCTTTCTACCAGTGGACGACTTGCAGATATCCTGCTATCGGCTCATGTGCAGCATCTACTCCGTGGGTACAGTAAAGACCCCTCATGCTGAAAAGTGAGTGAAATCTCCTAGCTTTTATGTTTTACTTGTCAGAAATGTATCACCTTCACTCATCGCTTCACTCATCAAGCCACATGAGGTTTGGGTATATTGTATTGCAGTGTATATTGTATTGTTAGATGTGTGTAATACTGTATTAAGTATGGATATGTGTATTTTCCAGGCTGAGGCCTGCTCTTGGGGAGTGTCTGGCTCATTTGGCTGCTGCTATGCCTGTGGCTTTTCTGGAGCCCCAGCTCAATGAGTTCAACACATACTCAGTCTACACAACAAAGACTCCAAGAGAGAGAGCAAGTGAGTAGCAGTTCCCTGGTCTTGTTTCAATCACGCTCTTGAAATAGAGGTTTTTACGGTTCTATGTGGAACTCTGGGGTTATGGAAAAAAAGGTTTTATGTATAACCCTTGGAGAGCAATGAAACGTTCATATTAAAATGGTTCAATAATTCAAAGAATGTGTACGCTGAAACTAGTGCCATTAGTTTAACAATTTTATCTCTATGTAGACATATTTTCAGTCTCAAATTTTAATTTACAAAGTTCAGATTCAAATTTTATTAGTCACATATACAATTATATATATACACAGTATGAAATGCAGTGGAATGATTTTAATGACTTAATTTAATGGAATGATTTTTAAAAAAAAGTGTCAAAATAAAAACAGTCGAAATTACATTTAAAATAAAATTAAGAAATAAAATATAATAATGAATAAAGGAATAATAAAATAAAATAATATAAAAAATAAAACAAAAATAAAGTAATAATAAAATAAAATTTTAGAAAATAATGAAATTAAAAATATTAAATATTCACACTTAAATTTAATCACATTAAATTTAAATATCAAATTTAACAAATATTACATTTGTTAAATGATAAATGGAGGAGTTTTGCTGTTATCATACTGCAGTTTTAAAAATAAAAAGAGTATAGACAGAAAAAGTGCTTAACAAATGACAATATGTTGTTTCCATAGTAACCATTCTCCCCTAATTCACTCTAATTCACTTCATAATATGAAATATAAATTTCATATTAAGCTTTATAATTTTTATTCGATTCATTTTTTACATTTTTATTTTATTAATTTTTGAATTTTTTATATTTATGTAGAGCTGCTTTGAGACAATGTCTATCGTTAAACGCGCTATATAAATAAAACTGAATTGAATTTTTGTATCTAGAGAATTATCATTTTGTTATGATGACATCATTATACCATATATTTGATGTCATGTCATTAAAAGTTTGCAAAAAGCCAGAATTTTAGAATTTACTGTAACTAAAAATGTAAGAATGTGGAATAAAATATTCATACAGTGTAGACCTTTATTCTTTCCTAGACCTTTACCTTGAGATTTCTTTTCCTTGTTCTTTAGTCCTTGGACTCCCAAGTCAGGTGGAGGAGCTGTGTTTGGACATCCCAGAGCTGGACGTGCTCATGAAAGAGATCGGTGACCTGGCAGAGTCTGGAGCTCGTTACACTGAGATGCCGCATGTGATCGAGATCACTCTGCCCATGCTGTGTAACTACCTCCTGCGCTGGTGGGAACGAGGGCCTGAGAACTTCCCTGAGCTGGAGGGCCAAATCTGTACTGAGGTCACTTCTGAACACCTCAACCAGCTGCTGGGCAGCATCATGAAAATCGTTGTCAACAACCTGGGTATCGATGAGGCCTCCTGGATGAAGAGACTCGCTGGTTAGTGTGTCACACGAGTTCAACCTTATTTCTGTTATACACTGATCAGACATAACATTATGAGCACTGAGAGGTGAAGTGAATAAGACAGCAAGGCAGCAAGTGAACATTTTGTCCTCAAAGTTGATGTGTTAGAAGCAGGAAAGTCAAGCGTAAGTATTTGAGCGAGCTGGACAAGGGCCAAATTGTGATGGCTAGACGTCTGGATCAGAGCATCTCCAAAACTGCAGCTTTTGTGGGGTGTTCCCAGTCTGCAGTGGTCAATATCAAACGTAGCCCAAGGAAGGGACAGTGGTAAATCGGCAACAGGGTCATGGGCGGCCAAGGCTCATTGATGCATGAGTGAATGCTAGCCCGGGTGGTCCAATCCAACAGACGAGCAAGTAACAACACAATATTTAACATGGTGTTATCAGCACAAATGTCTCATCCTTCAAATAAAAAAACAAAAAAACACATACACTCGGATTGACTCCTACAGTCAAATATTTCTGTATAACGATTTAGGATATGGTGACACGTTCTATGTCAGTTCTGTTTATCGAGTAGTATAAAAGCCACAGAAGTTATTTATCTTCTTGCTCTTTTTCTTTCTTGCTCAGTTTTCGCCCAGCCCATCGTTAGCAGAGCCAAGCCAGAGATGCTGAAATCTCACTTCATCCCCACTATGGAGAAGCTGAAGAAGCGCTCAGGGAAGGTCGTAGCTGAGGAAGAGCAGCTGCGTATGGAGGGCAAGACAGAGGTGAACAGCGAGGAAGGAACAATCCGGGACGAGTTCGCTGTGCTTTGCAGGGATCTGTACGCTCTCTATCCGCTGCTCATCCGCTATGTGGACAACAACAGGTGAATGTGGACAACAATAGCTAAATTATGAGTTAGGCTTTTGCTGTTTTACAGTTGTTAGTCTGAAACAACTATCTATTTTTAGCTAAACTGTGCAAGTAGTTAATTTTTTTTTCAGCATATGCTTTTTTTTAAAAGTAATATAGGAATGAAAAAAAAAATAAAAACATAAAATAAAGCTAAAAAAATAAATATTAAATAATAAAATAAAACAAAAAACAAAGAAATAAGAAAATAAAATTCTAGAAAATAATGACATTAAAAATATAAAATATTAAATTTAATCACATTCATTTTAAAAATCAAATTTAACAAATATTACATTTGTTAAATGATTCAAGCTGCAACATTTCCATAAAACGGAGGAGTTTTGCTGTTATCATTACTGCAGTCTTAAAAATAAAGAGCATAGGCTAAAAAGTGCCAATATGTTGTTACCATAGTTACCTTACTCTCCTATTTTCCTCTGTAAACATAAATTTCATTTTAAACTTGGTCATTTTTATTCTGAATTGTTTATATTTCTGTATAGCTGCAGGGATCTGTACGCTGTCTATCCTCTGTTTATCTGCTACATGGACAACAACAGTTGAATGTGGACAACAATAGCTAAAATGCGAGTTAGTAAAACTTGCAATTTAGCTATTGTTGTCCACATTCACCTGATTTTATAGAAAACACATTTTCAAGTACATCTTTTTATGTTCCCTTTGGTTTTGTTTTTTTAAAAAGAAAACAGTACACAGGCTTCCTTCCTTTTTGCACGATTTTAATCACCAGCTTGTGTGTTTTTTATATTGTAACTAACACTTAGTGCAAGGATCACATTTAAGTATGTTTATATGCAAATTTTAGTAGTCATGTTAAGCTGAGAGGAATCGTGGATAACGTTTAGATTATACTTATATTTACATTTCTGGCATTTGGCAAACATTCTGATCCAGCGCGGCTAATATTTCATCTTATTTTATACAGCTGAGTAATTGTGTCATGGACTGCAGGACTTCATTTACATTATGTTCCCATGTGCTTCTGTTTACGTTTTGTGTTTGCATGTGTCCCATCTCTGCACACCTTTTCCTTGTGTCTCACTCTTTACCTTCCATATATATACCTGCTGTCTTGTGCTTTGCTGAGTCCTTGTTTTTTGTTACCTAGTTTATGCTGTTTGTTTTCTGTTTTGTCTTTGTTATTTTTGTATTTTAGTCAACTAGTATTCCCTAATGTTTCCCTGTGTCTGTAGCTTTGTTTATTCATTGTCTACCGCTTATCCGATCTATTCTCGGGTCACGGGGAGCCTGTGCCTATCTCAGGCGTCATTGGGCATCAAGGCAGGATACACCCTGGACAGAGTGCCAACCCATCGCAGGGCGGGCGCACACACACACACACACACTCTCATTCAATCACACACTATGGACAATTTAGAGATGCCAATCAACCTACCACGCATGTCTTTGGACTGGGGGAGGAAACCGGAACAGACGGAGGAAACCCCCGAGGGGAGAACATGCAAACTCCACACACACATGGCAGAGGCGGGAATCGAGCCCCCAACCCTGGAGGTGTGAGGCAAACGTGCTAACCACTAAGCCACTGTGCCCCCCTGTAGCTTTGTTATTTTATTAAAATATCCCCAGTTTCTCATTTTATCCCTGCATTTGAGTCTGGATTTTGTACCTATGGAGGCACCCACTCCTGACAAATTGAGGGTTAAAGGGTCCAGCAGTGGCAGCTTGGTGGACCTGGGATTTGAATTCACAACCTTCTGATCAGTAGTACTTCTGAACCCTAATTCTGTACTCTTAGGCTAGAATTGGATCACAGTGTCAGCGAGTGACTCCGAACAGTAACTTTATATCTTGTGTTTTTAAAGAGCGAGATGGCTAACCTGCCCTGATCCTGATGCTGAAGACCTGTTCAGGATGGTGGGAGAAGTTTTCATCTTCTGGTCGAAATCTCACGTGAGTCTACGTGCAGCCGTTCGTCTCGTCTAAAGACGTCTTGCTTTTTTTTTCTATCATAATTTCCTTACAAATAGTCATCTACATAGCCATCTACTGTTGTTTGTGCTCTTCTGCCCTTTGCAGAACTTCAAGCGTGAGGAGCAGAACTTTGTGGTGATGAACGAGATTAATAACATGTCTTTCCTCACCGCCGATAGCAAGAGCAAGATGAGCAAGGTGAGGACTTTTATTTAATGAGTGACAGCTTTGTACTTCACAGAGCTAGACATCTTCCTCGACATTTTTTATTCTTCTTCCCTTCATTTTGCTTAATTTGTGTTCATTTAATTTGAATATTTATAAAAAAAAATAATGAACTCATGGGCTTTCAAATATATACAATGCTTTGCATGAATATTCACCCCCCTCCCCAAATAATTGTTTAAGTGATAAGTCAATAAAGTTTGCAAATTATTTCCAAGTGAAAAAATAGAATACAATAGAAGTTTCGGGAAATGTGTTCAGGTGAAATCAGGAATCTTGGCATATGAATGCCTTCCCTTATGAAATTTTGCATTAAGAAAGAAAATGTAAAAATTTGCATCGGCATACAAAGCATTTTCGCTATACGAACGAACCGAATCGAACGCCGGCTAAGTTGCGCGTACGTCCGCGAGCCGTTCAAAACTTCTTTGCGTCAGTGGAAAGCCAAACGACGCCAACTGAAGCAAGTTTACAATTTTTTTTTTAGTCAACCCACGCCTTCGCCATGCGTTCAAAAGCTATGTGATTTTTCCGGCGTGGAAAAATCAGATTGGTGGCGTGGGCGGTCTGTTCTATTTTTAGCCCAAGCTTGGTGGCACGACTTCCTGTGAGGACCCTTGACATGGAATGCTTGGCTTGGGTCAGTTCTTTGTAAGCAGCCATACAGTTTACATACGCTTCGTATTGGTAATATTGCTAATATTTTTGGGTGGCTGGAACGGATTATCTGCATTTACATTATTTCTTTTGGGAAAATTTGTTTCATAATACAAATTTTCACCCTAAGAACTCATCTCCGGAATCAATTAAATTCGTATGCCGAGATTCCAATGCAATCCCAAAGTAAATGCAAAGCTGTTCGTTATAAGCGAACATACCTGAATTATCATTCAGGGTTTTCTGAACCAATTTTTGAACTTCTCACAGACCACAATTAAATCTATTATAGAAAAATGGACTCCACGAGGCCAAGGGGAACGGGGGGTATTACTGTTGCAAGGCAAATGTATTTAGCGTTTATTTTTTTTTTGATTAGCCAAATAGAATTTTCTTATATATTCTATTTACTGTGTATTTGTAAAGTGTACTAATATAATTTCTGTACCATATCACTGTATGTTTAATGCTGTACATTTTGCCTCAGAAATGTAGCCCAATTATTAGCAAATTATTGTGTTAACTAAAAAACAGTGTAATCATCAACTGTTTTTTATTTATCATTTGCTCACTTTACTCTAAGGAAAACCTTGTCATTGTCAGAAACAGCAGCACTGTTTGGTGCTGTTTTGTCTCCGTCTTTTGTCTCGGAAATACACACGAAGCCGGGGTATTAATGGTGAATTCTGTATGTGTGTGTGCGTTCTGTCCTGGTGTGGACGCCGGGTTCTCTAGGCTGGGGATGGAGAGGTCAGAACACACTTCTGCACGACAAAAAGCTGTGCTGTTTCGCATGGCACCACATCGCCGAGGCTTTCTATCAAACTTGCACACACACACTGGCACATCAGGAAAAACACATATACACATACATATACACACTCACTCACAAGCTTATTGAAAATCCACAGCGATAAAGCTGTAAGTCTGTCCTTAATCTGTGGACAAATTCTTGACATATTGTAAAAGCCACATTTGGAGAACTGGTTGGATGCCAGGGTGTGTGTGCGAGCAGGCGTTTGAAAAAGCATTTGATGAAAGTTCTCAGCTCTAGTTTGCAGGAACAGGATCATGGCACTCTGTTCAGCTGCTGGTTTTGCTGCTGGGTTTGAGTCCCATTTCCCTGCCAGTGAGTTGATGAGTTTGATGGGTTTGCCACCTGCTGGATCTTGTTTGCTGCAGATGGTTGCGGTTTATCTCTTTTCTTATCTATCTATTTATTTATTTATTTATTTATTTATTTATTTATTTATTTCCTTCTTGCATTTTCTTGTTTGGTGGTGAAGCTTTCTTGTAGGGTTCCCCGTTGATCCTCTGATCTTTTCAGCCATTCTTTATACCAGTTCAAACACATCATTGCCCATCATTCATAAATATTTTGTACATTGTGAGTGTGGCATCATGGGAAATGTGGGTATTTTGTGGAGGGGGTGGGCATGACTTTGTAATTTCATCCCATATCTCATCTGATTACTGACCTTGTACTTCTAAAATATCTTTTGATTTGAGTTTATTGACATAGATTGTGGATTTAGGTAACACTTTACCTGGTCTCTGTATCATAGGAATTACACAAGCGCATAGTTGTTAGGATTTTATACATCATATGCTGTCATGAGTTGTCACACCGTGTTTGTTAGGTTCGTAAATATTTGGACGTCGACATACCACAGGTTATAGAAAGAAGCTGAAATAAAATTTTGAAAGTAATGACATACTGCAGGAATCACAGTACACTTTATATAAGGGAACAAAATAATTGAACTGTTGGTCCACATTGAACAAAGTTGTGTTATTCCTTCACAGTTCACTTATAAGAAATCAGATTAAAGGTCTAGTGTTGTGTGCCATTTGCATTTGGAGTGCATTTCTGTTAGCTATAGATAGATAGATAGATAGATAGATAGATAGATAGATAGATAGATAGATAGATAGATAGATAGATAGATAGATAGATAGATAGATAGATAGATAGATAGATAGATAGATAGATAGATAGATAGATAGATAGATAGATAGATAGAGCAAAAACAATGTGTGGACAAATCAACTGTTTATTACATTCTTAAAAGGAAAAAAGAGAGGGAGAGAGGAAGGAAGGAAAGAAAGAAAGAAAGAAAGAAAGAAAGAAAGAAGAAAGAAAGAAAGAAAGAACCTGTGGGATCAAGAGGAGCAGAAGATCAGATCAGAGGAAAAAGCTGTGGTAGATGAGGGGATAATCTTGTTGTAGCTCAGTGGTTAAAGAGAATACTTATAGGAAGGAAGGTTATGAGTTTGAATCCCAGGACCACCAAGCTGCCACTGATGGGCCCCTGAGCCAGGCCCTTAACCCTCAATTACTCAGTTGTATGAAATTAGATAAAAATATAATTCACACCCTATAAGGGCATATGCCAAAATGCCATAAATGTAAATAAACCTGGTTAAACTGCAAGAAACTGCAAAAGCTGCCTGTCTTGAAGATTTGTCCAGTGGCAGAAAGCATAATGCTACAGCTTTACTTTTGAAGCACTGACACTGGAGACTCCTTCCTAAATTGTTTTATAAACTCTATACAGAATCTCCTCACAGAAAGCTTCACCATGTCAGTTGTTACACCTTTTTAAAATTTCTTATTAAATATTGATCGTCACTCTGTAATCCCTGTGTACGTTGTTTTTGGAATCAATAACGAGTGCATTAATGTGCACAAACCTTACAACTATTTTAAAGATATGTGGTTTTAAACCATTTCAAAAAATAAAAATGGCCGTGGTCTAAAATATCTTATATATAGGTAGAAAAACTCATGACAGCATTTACCATTTTCCGTGAGACCTTTATGTTGGTGTTACTACACAGAGTTAAAGTGTTCCCTAGATGTAGATGATGATGATGTCACCCAACTCACCCTCACAACCCTTATAAAATGTCTTTGGGCTTAAATAGTCTTGATTTGAGGAGGCTTGAGAATCACACACTGGAGGAAGGTCATTAGCGGAGCATCGCTTGCAGTGATCTCCTCCGGTCTCGCCTCGCCTAACACACATAAGCACATGCTCACATGTACACACTCACGCAGCACCAGATAACAGTCAGCAACTGGGTCCTGCACCTGCAGCAGTGGACTGCATGTGTGTGGGTGTGGGAGTGGATGAGTGAGAGGCTTCAGGGTGAAACAGAAGACACCTGTAACCTGCTGCTTGTTTTTACGTGTGCTGTGCAACTGCACAGGGCAACTGGACACTGGAAAATGTAACCTGCTCTTTTACTTCTAACCTCCGCTGCCTCTAATCTGCCCTTCTGCCACTGCACTACACTGTTTACTGTAATGAGTTTTAATGTTTAACATTTGCCTGACTTGGTGCATGGTGTTACTCAGTAACACTGATCATTTCCCCCAAAACACAAATCACCCCCATTACTTTTTGCAAAATAATAAAAAGGGGAAAAAACATGAAAATGCCACATGGTACAAAAGTTTTAAAATGGGCGATGTAGAAATATATTAAATTCAGTAGTATGTCTATTTGAGCCATATTCAGATCAAATAATAAAAGTAAATTTTGTTAAATTCTCATTTTCCTTCATTGTTTTTTTTTCGTTTTTCTTTTTTCTTTTATTTTTTATATTATTTATAATTTTTTAAATTTTATTATATATATATTTTTTTTATTTTTTTTTAGCCATTACTATTTTTTTTGTGGCAGAATTTTTCTTATCTTTTGAACTCGTTTTAAAAAAAAATTTTTTAAATATATTTATTTGTTATTAATTATTATTATTGCAATTTGTTACAAAGGTAAATATAGCTGATATTTTGGAACGTTTTCAATAATAATAATAATAATAATGTAGTCAAAGGGTTTTTTTTATAATGTCATTTTCCTTTTTAGTTTTTTAACTTTTTATTTAATTTTTATTCATTCAGTGTTTTATATTCAGGTAACATAACTGATTGGAATGTTTACTGTAATAAAATATTACAATTTTCCTTCTTTATTTGCCTGTAGTATTATTGTAGTAGACATTTACCTTTTTTTTTTTTTTTTAACACTTTAACACAATTTCAGGGTAAAATAAAAACATCCCAAATTCCCCAGGACTAGGGCTCCTCAGCAATGTTCATGGTTGTCCTCTAACTACATAAGATTTTTCCAGGGTGGTGGCGCTGATGCGGAGCGTACGAAGAAAAAGCGTCGTGGTGATCGCTACTCGGTGCAAACCTCTCTGATTGTAGCTGCTCTGAAGAAACTCCTGCCCATCGGGCTGAACATGTGTTCTCCTGCAGATCAAGAACTCATCAACTTGGCGAAGATCCGTTATTCTCTGGTAAAGAGTCTAATTACAACCTGTAATGAAGAATAGCCTTAGTTTGAGTTATTGGAGATTTTACTTATATTTTAGAGTGAAATTCTTAATAAAAACAGTTGCTTCTATAAAAAAAAAAAAAAAAAATTACAAGAAGTGCATTAATATCAAACCTGTGATTGAAGCTGCTGTTATTGTCATGTGCCTGTGGTGCCAGGCAGGAGAAATCAGACCCAAGTGCAGGGATAGATATGAAACAGAGGTTTATTAACAATTATAAGCAAACACATACACAGGAACACTGGGGAGAAAACTAAACACAAAACAAAATCCAGAGAACAGAAAAGGCACACAATTACGAGGACTCAGCAAACAACACAAGGAAGACAACCAATATAAATAGGGGAGATAATTAATACAACACGAGGGACAGGTGTACAGAGGCGGGAACAGGCTAAGGATCAGGCGGGGCAAACGTCAAAACACAAAACAAACAAAGGCACATGGAACAGACAAACAAAACCCCTGCCGAAGGCCCCCTAGTGTTCCAACAGGGAATAGCCACGCCATCCATGACAGTTATTGAGTATGTGAACCATCAGATTGCAGAGTTCAGCAGTGATAATTGCGATCTTTTTTAATTTATTCATAGCTGAGGTCACTTTGCACTTCAGATGAAATGAAGCAGGATGAAAATATTCAGAGAAGGTTATTAATGAGTCTTCATTTTTCTGCTCATTACAGAAAGACACAGATGAGGAAGTGAGAGAGTTCCTGCAGAATAACCTTCATCTGCAAGGCAAGGTGAGGATGTGTGTGTGTGTGTGTTTGTGTGTGTGTGTGTGTGTGTGTGCGTGTTTGTGTGTGTGCAGTATCTCATTCTCTCCATGGCTGTGTGTAGGTTGAGGACCCCTCCATGCGCTGGCAGATGGCTCTGTATAAAGAAACCTCAGGAAAGGCAGAAGATGCTGAAAATCCTGAGAAAGTTGTGAAGAGAGTCCAGGAAGTTTCTGCTGTGCTGTACCACATCGAAGTGGTAAACAGGACACACACGAACAGACATGAAATATTCAAAAGGACTAACAATATTTTTTTTAGCAGAGGAAGATCCATTTCTTTTAAATGATCATACTTGTTAATCCACACGGGGGTGTTACAACATTACAGTGATTTCATTTTTAAGCAAATTGAAGCCCAAAAAAATTACCATAAATTTACGATAAACTTACACACAATGGCTTATTGCTTTTTTTTTAATGCTAACAAATATGTAATAAAATCGAGTGTTCATTAATACACTGAAAAAAGGGAATATGAGTTCAGTCAGATTGAAGAAACAATATTATGTATAATTGTGTTATAGTGTGTTTTATACATTAGTGATATTAGTGGGTTTTTTTGTTGTTTTTTTAGGCAATATATTCATATATATATATATATATATAAAGTTTTAAAGCTATATAAAACTGTATGTATAGTTTACATAAAAATATTAGCCTGATTTTATCACGTTTACTAAATTTTATTTAAACATGTTTCTAATGACTGGATTAAATGATGTACAGTCAAGAACGAAATTATTCATACCCCTGGCAAATTCTGACTTAAAGTTACTTTTATTCAACCAGCAATTTTTTTCTTGATTGGAAATGACACAGGTGTCTCCCAGAAGATAATAAGATGATGTACAAGAGGCATCATTGTGGAAAAAATCTTTTATTTACATTTGAACAAAAAGTGGCATGTCCAAAATTATTCATACCCTTCTCAATAATCAATAGAAAAGCCTTTATTGGCTATTACAGCAATCAAACGCTTCCTATAATTGCTGACCAGCTTTTTGCATGTCTCCACTGGTATTTTTGCCCATTCATCTTTAGCGATGAGCTCCAACTCTTTCAGGTTGGAGGGTCTCCTTGCCATCACCCTGATCTTTAGCTCCCTCCACAGATTCGCAATTGGATTTAAGTCAGGACTCTGGCTGGGCCACTGCAAAACGTTAATGTTTTTGTCTGCTAACCATTTCTTCACCACCTTTGCTGTGTGTTTTGGGTCGTCGCCGTGCTGAAATGTCCACTGGTGCCTAAGGCCAAGTTTCTCTGCAGACTGCCTGATGTTGTTGTTGTTGAGAATTTTGATGTATTGCTCCTTTTTCATGGTGCCGTTTACTGTGATTAGGTTCCCTGGTCCACCGGCTGAAAACCACCTCCAAAACATTAGGTTCCCACCACCATGTTTGACAGTGAGGATGGTGTTCTTAGGGTTGAAGGCTTCTCCTTTTTTACGCCAAATGAAGGCTACATCATTGTGGCCAAACAATTCAATTTTTGTTTCATCTGACCATAAAACAGAAGACCAGAAGTCTTCTTCTTTGTCCAGATGAGCATTTGCAAAGGCCAAGCGGGCTTTATGTGCCTTATCTGGAGAAGTGGTGCCCTCCTTGGTCTGCGTCTGTGGAACCCAGCGGTGTGCAGTGTCCGTTGGACTGTCTGCCTTGAGATGTTCCCACCAGCAGAGCCCAGATTCATCAGGATGGCCTTGGTGGTGATCCTTGGATTCTTTTTTACCTCTCTCACTATCCTCCTGGCCAGCACAGGTGTCACTTTTGGCTTCCGACCACGTCCTCTGAGATTTTTCACAGTGCGGAACGTCTTGTATTTTTTAATAATACTTTGCACTGTAGCCACTGGAACTTCAAAACATTTAGATATGGTCTTATAGCCCTTTCCTGACTTGTGAGCAGCCACAATGCGCAGCCGCAGGTCCTCAGTGAGCTCCTTTGTCTTAGCCATGACTGTCCACAAACGAACAGCAGAGAGCTTCTGTTTTTCACCTGTTGAGTTGATTAAAACAGCTGTTCCCAATGAATCAGGGTAATTAGGATGCTTTACAACAGCTTGGACTATTTGGAATGGTATAGAACTTTGGATTTTCCCATAGACTGTGACAGTTTGCAAAGGGTACGAATAATTTTGGACGTTTTTTGTTCAAATGTAAATAAAAGCTGAGAAATATTTTTTATCACAATGATGCCTCTTGTACATCGTCTTATTATCTTTTGGGAGAAGCCTGTGTCATTTCCGGTCAAAAAAAACAACTTGCTGGTTGAATGAAAGTAACTTGAATGAATAATTTTAAATAAATCAGGTGGAACTAATGTACACATTCTAATGAAGTAAATATAATGAGCTTTTTTTTTTTTAGTTTCATTTTATTTACTCCTAAATAATATTTTTCTGGTATGAAGTGTAGTAAAGCTGTAAAGCTTTATGAAGATTAAGGAACTCTGTGGCGAGATAAACGAAAGCTTAATTGTTGAGATGTGCTCACAGGTGTGTGGAAATATTTCAGAATTGATTGTGTTTGTGTTATCTCCCCTCAGACTGAACACCCTTTCAAATCCAAGAAGATGGTTTGGCACAAGCTGTTGTCTAAGCAGCGGCGGCGGGCAGTGGTGGCGTGTTTCAGAATGACTCCATTGTATAATATCCCAAGGTTGTCTTTACACAATTCTTACTATTTGCTCCTCTACCTGCGAAGCATTCCAACAATATTTATCAGCCAATTTATTATTGTATTACTCATACCTTTCTTGGTCGTATCCAAAGGCACCGGGGGTCCAACATGTTCCTAGACGGTTACAAACGCAACTGGTTGGGGAATGAGGGCTACTCCTTCGAGGATAAGATGATCGATGATCTGTCTGTGAGTGTGTGTTTATTGCTTTTTTCTCACAATTCACTTATACAAGCTTAGCTGTCTAATTTCTGGATTTTTTACAATTTTTTATTATACAGAAAACATTAGAGGAAGAGGAGGAGGAAGAAGAAGAGACCGAGGCCAAGCCGGATCCTCTGCACCAGCTCATTCTCCATTTCAGCCGCACAGCTCTCACTGAGAAAACGTAAAAGAGCTTCACTCGATTATCAGACACGACTAATGCTGTAATGGAATTATATCTGTTACTTACACCTGCTTTGTTTTTACTGCAGAAAACTTGATGTAGATCACCTGTACATGGCGTATGCTGATATTATGGCAAAGGTAGGCATGGTTAAATAAATAAATAATAAATAAGAGGCTTCAGTTTTGTTTGAGGTAAACTGTACAATCCATCTATCTATCTATCTATCTATCTATCTATCTATCTATCTATGTCTGTCTGTCTGTCTGTCTGTCTAACTATCTGTCTATCTATCTGTGTCTGTCTCTTAAGTTTGTTTATTTATTATTTATTCAATGTTTGTTTATTTATTTAAGGAATTCACATTGTTTGCTTCTGCATTTTATTATTATTATTATTTTATTTTGTTTTGATTTGTTTAATCAATATGTTCATTTATTTATTATTTATTCAATGGTTGATTCTTTTTTGTTTGTTTGTTTATTTAAGAAATTTACATTTGTTTTTGCTCTTTTATTATTATTATTATTATTATTATTATTATTATTATTATTATTATTATTATTATTATTTGTTGTTTTTTGTTTGTATTTGTTCATTTATATTTGTATATGTGCTATTAAATTAAATTTTCTTCTTTTTTTTTCTTGTTTGTTTTACTTATTTCCAGCTGTACAGGTGTGGTTTTGGTGTATCATGAACGATTGATGTGACTGGTCTGTTCTCTCTCCTCAGAGCTGCCACATTGGTGAGGAGGCCAAAGGGGGAGAGGAGGAGGAGGAGGAGGGGGGCGAGGAGCCATCGTTTGAGGTGCGGCAGAATGAGATGGTATGGGGGGTCCAAGGGGGTCTCGCGCCACCGGAGAGAGCCGTCAATCCTCGCACTGAGTGAACACAACCAGAAAAACACTGCACTTGCACAACCCCTCATCCTTCACCTAGACCCCTACAACCCTCTGTTTTCTCCCTTTCTTTTTCCCCTTTCATCCTCTCTCTCTTCTCTCTCTCTCTCTCTCTCTCTCTCTCTCTCTCTCTCTCTCTCTTTCTCTCTCTTTATGCCTGCACTCATTGTCTATATGCTGTGGACTGACTCGTGTACACCTTTGCTGGTTTTTTGCTCTTTGGAGTTTTGTGTCCTGGTTTTCTAGTCACACGTCTATTTTGTCTGACCAGAGCGAGTGCAGAGAGATGGAAAGTAAAACGTAGACACGCAAGCGTCAGAAATGTTAAACTCGACACGAATCAGACTCAGGCAGCGAACCAAATGAGATGTGCTCAATGGTCAGTGCTGCTTCTGCTTATATCTGATATTTACACTAAGCTATTGTGGGGACACTGAAATATTGTTCCCGGAAAAGAAAAACAGCAAAAAATATCTTATTTTTGAATCATTTCCAGACATCCTGCGTTTTTGTCCTTTAAAGCCAAGTGTGTATGTGCTAGAGTTTGGGTGTGTGAGTTTGTGCGTCTGTATGTGAGACACAGAACACACTCTCATACACACAAACTGCAACTCATACAACATTCCTTAACTTTTCACCTAATATAATAGCATTCCCATCCCACCTCTCCAGTCTCAGCTTTCCGTGTGTGTGTGTGTGTGTGTGTGTGTGTGTGTGTGTGTGTGTGTGTGTCTGTCTGTCTGTCTGTTTGCCTTCCTGTATGCCTGCCTGCCTGCTTCTCTGCCTGTCTGTCTGTCTGTCTGTCTGTCTGTCTGTCTGTCTGTTTCAGCATCAGCTCCCCTTTGCCTCTAACACCTTTATTTATGTACTAAGCAATAAAAAAGCCTTTACTCCAATCCCAGAAATCAGTAGTCACTTGGATTGACAGATTGTAGATTTCAGTAATTAGACATTGCTAATTTATTTTATCTTCTTTTAATATCTATTATCTTCTTATTTTATTTGCACCACCTAATAACACGAGCGTGTTTGTAAATTCTGAACAGTTTCTCTGGATTTGTATGTGGTGTTTGTGTGTCATGCTGCTTCTTTGTGTCTTTTATTTCTAATTGGATTTTTCTTCTCTCCTCTCTGTACTCACTACAAACCACAGTAAAAGCCTGCACAGTCAGTCAGACACCCTGCATTCTTCACATCCTCCTCTCTCTCTCTCTCTCTCTCTCTCTCTCTCATTTTCTTTCCCCTCTCTCTTTCTCTCTCTCTTTCCCTCCCTCCCTCCCTCCCTCTCTTTCTCTCTCTCTCTCTCTCATTCTCTCTCCCCCTCTCTTTTCTCTCTCTCTCTCTCTCTCTCTCTCTCTCTCTCTCATTTTCTTTACCCTCCCTCTTTCTCTCTCTCTTTCCCTTCCTCCCTCCCTCCCTCTCTCTCGCTTTCTCTCTCTGTTTGTCTCTTGCTCTCTCTCTCTCTCTCTCTCTCTCTCTCTCTCTCTCTCTCTCTCTCTCTCTCTATGTCTCTCTCTCTCTATATGTCTCTCTCTCTATCTCTCTCTCCACACAACACACAGATGCTCACAGCCATTTGTTCTAAATATCAAAGATTAGAACAGCCTGTGGGATGTGAGCTGGGATTTATTGGGTGGTTTTTATGTTAAGGCTCAGCAGATTTTTATTTATGATCTTTTTTTTGATCACAGGTTAGATTTTTGATAGGCGTGACCAGGGCTCTTTGCCCGTAGTCAGATGTTTGTGCATCATCAAACGTCATCGGATGTGGCCTGCTCAAATATCATCACTAACACCACTCACTTTTATGGTGGTGGTGTGTGTGTGTGTGTGTGTGTGTGTGTGTGTGTGTGTGTGTGTCTGTGTGTGTGTGTGTGTCTGTGTGTGTATGTGTGTTTGTGTGTGTGCGTGTTTGCATTCGAGTGTATGTGTATGCACGATGTGTATGCACATGTGTGTGTGTGTGTGTGTGCATGTGTGTGTGTATGTCTTAGTACAAAGAGTTTTTACACTTTCAATGAATGTATGAATAAATGTATAATAAATAAGTGATTATGTAAACATTTTTAATAATAATAATAATAATAATAATAATTATTATTATTATTATTATTATAATGATAATGATAATAATAATAAATAATAATAATAATAATAATATTACAGTCAAAGAATAACCATGGTGTAAGAAATATAGAAGTGTATAAAAAATAAAAATGTAATAGATGATTATTATTATTATTATTATTATTATTATTATTGTTATTATCAATATATTGAAAAATATTGGAACTAGAGAGAGAATAATTATATATTATTCTAATTGTATTTTATATATATATATATATATATATATATATATATATATATATATATATATATATATATATATATATATATATATATAAAATTAATACTAAATTAAAAAATAAAATTTTAGAATAAAAAGAACATTTTTATCAACAGCAACATCAAGTAGATTGAGTAGTGGATGAAGTGAAGAGTGTGTGTGTGTGTGTGTGTGTGTGTGTGTGTGTGGTTGTGTGTGTATGAGCTAAGGGGATATGGCTCAAGGCTCCTGCCTCACATTGTTTTCTGATGAACAGGAGAAGGAGATGGAGAAGCAGAGGCTCTTGTACCAGCAGTCACGACTCCATGACCGTGGGGCGGCTGAGATGGTATTGCAGATGATAAGTGCATGCAAAGGTACACAAACACACACACACAAAAATAGTGCAATGACCAGTAACATTATGATTAGTACAAAAAAAAAAAAACAGTTTAAGGAATATTTTGTATTGATAATTTATAGTAATTTAATTTGTAAAAGATCTTTTGTGTGTATGGTCCCAGGTGAACCAGGAGCCATGGTGTCTTCCACTCTCAAGCTGGGCATCTCCATCCTCAACGGAGGCAACAGCGATGTTCAGCAGGTCAGCTTTACCTATACACTCAAGTCCTCCATGCTTTAACACCAGCCATGCAGAATTAACACACAATTAACTGAGAGCTGAGGCGTTTTATTTCAATACATCAGCTGATCAGATTTGTGGATTCATTTCTATCTTTTCCTTGTGCACCGACTCAGCTTTGTCCTGCTTTCTAGCCTATCATAGAAAGCTGAACATGGCTTGACATGACCAGTATGGACTAGTTTGTGAGTGTGTAAAGCTACAAAAGCTAGATTTATTCCTAGATTTAATTAAGAACCATTGATCTGTTCATCAATGGCTTTAACTTACTGCTTTGAGATTACTATGGTTGATTCCAGATTACAGTTTTTCATTCAAGTCTCCATCAGTGAGCAACTTTAACAACAGGACTTCATGTTAAAACTAGAATAAACATCCTAGTTGCATAACTGCACTTTTATTAACATATATTGCACAATTACAGAAGGGAAATGATTTATAAACACACACGCTGGTGTCACCCAGATGAGCATGAGGTTCTGTTTTGAGTCTGGTTTCTCTCAGGGTTTGTTCCTCATATCATCTTGTCTCAGGGAGTTTTTTCTCACCACTATCACCTCTGGCATGCTCGTTAGGGATAAGATTAAAATAAATCATTTATTTCCTGAATGTATATATTTCTTTAAAACTGCTTTGTGAAAACACCCATTGTTAACAGTGATATACAAATAAAATTACATTGAATTTATTATTCAATTGATTTTAATTCCTGATCTGAGGAACTGAAAACCCAGGGTTGAGAACTATTAAGCTAATTTAAGGTTTTTTAAACTTCTTTGTTTCTACTGATCTGTCACAGAGGATGCTGGATTACCTGAAGGATAAGAAAGATGTTGGTTTCTTCCTGAGCTTGCAGGCTCTGATGCAGACCTGCAGGTTGGTGATGTCTTTTCTGACCCTTATTTGACTCTTTGATGTTTTTTTTCTGCAACTACTGAAGTAAAACCTCGACCACAACTCATGCAGTTATTATGATTTTTTTTTTATATAAATAAGATGGTTGAGAATTAAAGCATAATTCTGGCAATAGCAGGAACAATTTTTTTTTAATACTGAGTAATGAGATTTACATTAATAAATGTAAAGTCCGCTTCAAATGTAAGAGAACAATTAGTGAGGATGAAAATGTGTTTGTGGTTAATTGGTCAAATCTGGCACTTAAAAAAGCTTACATTTATTTGATAGATAGATAGATAGATAGATAGATAGATAGATAGATAGATAGATAGATAGATAGATAGATAGATGCAACATATTTGCATATAAACACCTTGGAAGAGGGTTTTTCCTATTTGAGGAAGAAATATTTATTGATTTATTGCTTTCTTATCATTCATTCTTTAATATGAGAAATAAATAAATTATATATATAGAAAAAAGAAAGAAAAAGAAAATAAGTTTTATATATATATATATATAATTATTATTGTTATTGTTATTATTGTTGTTGAGTTCATTAATTAATAAAGACATTAATAATGTAAAAAATAAGCAATTTATTTCTTGCACTTTTACTTTAAGGTTGATTATGATAATTAATGCTTATTGGGTGTGTGTGTGTGTGTGTGTGTGTGTGTGTGTGTGTGTGTGTGTGTTGCAGTGTTCTGGACTTGAATGCATTTGAGAGGCAGAATAAAGCAGAAGGGCTTGGAATGGTTTCAGAGGAGGGCACAAGTGAGTCATGGCACTGTACCTACTGTAACGTATTGTGTAACTGAATATAAAATGAATATATCCACCACATGAATGCACCATTGTAATAATATGTCAAACAATGCTTATATCAAATAATATTTACATTCAGTGTATATACTTGACCATGTATGCTGTGATCACCTGCATTTTTTAACCTATAGAAGGTATTAGCACTGTGTATAGGTATTTTCTTCCCTACAGAACCACTGCAGTGTATCTTTTTTTTATATACTGATATTTCTCCTCTCCTTTTCGATCCCTTTTTTCGGTTCTCAGATATCAAGCTAGAACGGGGTAAATAATTTTTGTCAATATTTTTTTACCTTCTTTCTCCCCATCTGTCCCTTCTGTCTTCTTCCTTTATTTCCCACACTTACACTTTTCCTTTGTGGCGTGTAGTTTGGACTGCATTTCATTTCGTATTCAAGGGAAAATAGAAAAGAACTCCAGTCATCGTCACCGCGTCCGACGAGCTAGAGTCGAAATCATACAGCTTTACATACGTAAATCAACAAAAGCCAGAACAGGATTTCAGTGTATACATTCCATGGAAAATATTTTCCTTCCATGGAAAGTACTTTGATGCTACTGAGTTAATAGTGCGTCTCATTAACATGCTAGCGATGACTGGATCGTTTCTTTGCCCATTTTGTCCCTTGAGTGCTTTGTCACAGATCTGCTGTAACTCCAACGCTCTTTGAATGGCTGTGAAGAAAGAAAGACTTTTGGCCTCTCTTTTCTGATCAGTTTTCTCTCAGGAGATCACAGAGAGCTGTGGTGACCATTGTCCCCTAAAATTATGAAATGAATTGCAGCTATAGAGAAATTTTCCTCTCACTATCATAACAATATCCTGAATAGGAGATTTCATCACACTTTTTTTTTTTACACACATAGTCAGGTGGTTAGGTGTTATAAGGGCTTCATGAGAATCAGACATGTCCATGCATACTATTTTTTCATCATATTTAGAGTTGGCGACAAAAGTTACCCCAATAGGTACGTGGGGAATTTTTTCAATTATTTATATTGATTTTCTGGAGGACACAAAAGTTTTCATCCTTGGGGATGTGCTTGGGGATGTAGCTCAGTAGTAACGTGCTGGACTAATCGGAAGGTTGTAAGTTCGAATCCCAGGTCCACCAAGCTGCCACTGCAGGGCCCCTGAGCAAGGCCCTTAACCTTCAAATGCTCATATAAAATGAGTCACTCTGGATAAGGGCATCTGCCAAAATACCATAAATGTAAATCTACCCTTGTTTATCTAGACAACCTCACCTTTAAACACAACTATATGCCTTTAACCCAGGAAAAATAAAAAACATGGGATAGAAAATACTGACTAAAGAAGCAGATTGATGTTTATCTTGGCTGTCAAATGTAATAGAAAAGTTTTTTTCAGAAAAAAAACATAATAAAATAAGACGTAATAAAATAATACAGCAAATATTGATAGAAACATTCACAATAAATAAAAAAAATTGCCAATACATTGATTGATTAGTAGTCGAAGTTGTAATTATTACAATTTACTGAAAGTGTTGTTTAATTAATAAAATAGTTTTTGAGTGTTAGTTCAGCCTCACGCATTGTGGTTGCCAAGTTCGTGGAGCAGGATTTAATATTGCTTTTTGCTTCACTTGATATAATTAAAGAACAATGGGCTTAAGTCCAAGATCAGAATCATGTGAGAAATGTAAGTGAGAGATGCCTAGGAAAGTTTAGGAAAACTCCATCTACATTCTCAGCTCATACTGAATAGCATGTAAGTCTGTAGTTATGTCTACAATTTGTATCCAATATAAACTTTTAAAATGATTTTTTCAGTTTTGATTATCGTTAACATGGATCATTGTTGATCTAATGTATTTTAAACTGTCCTGTAGCTAAATGGTATATTTATTTATGATAAACTATTCGACTTTCTCAACACTATACAACTTCCAAATTATAAAATGCTTAAATCCTATGCTCTATGAAATCCCCACAAATTTCATAATCAAAAAATAAATCAAAAGCAGGGATTTTGAAAGGCATGTGATTCTTACAACAAAATAAAGAGCAATTTGCAGTGCAACAAAATTATCATTGTTGTTTAAACTTGAATACATATATTTTAATAATCCATGTACCATGGACATCAAAGATTAACAAACGTACATTTTATGTCCAAAGGAGTCAGATGTATAATGGGGTTCAAGCCCCAGCACCACCAAACTGCCACTGTTGGGCCCTTGAGCAAGGCCCCCAACCCACCCTGCTCCAGGGGAGCTGTATCATGGCTGACCTTGCACTCTGACCCCAACCCCCAAGGATGGGATATGCGAAGAAAAGAATTTCACTGTGCAGTAATGTATATGTGACAAATAAAGGCAACTTAACTCAACTTAACTTAATGCTCAGGAAGGAAAGGAAAGAAGGAAAACTGGACGCTTTAGGGTAGAGGAACGGTTAGCGATTACTGTTTATTGCAATGCCTATCGAATTAAATGGTTTAATGCTGATGTCTGTCAGAAAATGTGACATCTGTGGCGTTAAGGTCGACAAATCAAATGATATTGTATCTTGTGATATGCATGTCTTTTTTTTTGCCTATTTAATAATTCTATATAAACCTTCAAGGCCTTAAAAAAACAAAACATCTTTCTCAAATACATCTTGTCTCCAAATTAGAATAAAAATTCTAATGTTATTTGTCACATACACATTCATATACAGTACGACATGCAATGAAATGCTTTTTACATCTGTCCTTGATATAAAAATAGATCCAATTAACGGTAAGGTTAAAAGAATAAAATTAAAAAGGAATAAAAATTGGTAAAAAAAAAAAAAAAAAAAGAAGAAGAAGAAGACACAAATATGATAGAATAAATGAAAATGAAAGTGCATGTAGGGAAATATGGAGGAAAATTGCAATACAAAAATATATATATCTAAAATAAAGAAGGTAGAATCTGAATCCAGTGATTGGATCTGAACATGGTACAGTGATGTGTATGAATTAGAACATAAAATGTTAGCCATGAATAAAAAACTATTCCAAAATGAATAGCCTGATATATAATAATCTATCTTTCACTATCTATCTAATTAACCTTGATAAGGTGTATAATCACCTGTTTTTTTTTGATATATAGTATATTTTTCAGGTGTCCATAGCTACTGAGGTCTAGTTATCTAAATGGGGTCTTTTCTTAAATGTAACCTGAATCTGCTTAACACCAATTTTGTTTAAAAAAAAAAGCTTTTTAATCATTTGTTTATTGTTGACTCACATTGCTTGTTGTATTTGTGCATTGGA